>MU184544.1:0-38863 GCA_016904865.1 Pissodes strobi
AAGATTTTGATTTACTAACCCAACCTAAACTTGGACGCCTTCTGTGCTCAGGAGTGCGAAACCTAACTGCCTTGTCACTAAATCCTCCGAAAGTGCATCTGAACTTATACAACTTATATGCAAATACATCAAAATGAAACATTACACGATACGCACATGCTTCCTTGATCAAACTTGTTCACACAGTACATAAAACGAAAACACAAGTTTTGAGCTAGTTTCCTTTTGTATTTAGAATGTAAAAATTTAAAATACACTATGCTTCAATAATCCAACTATGGAAAGAGAAGAGACTCAACTAACATAAGCTTTACACTCATGGGCAAAGTATACTTAAATGGTTATAGACTTTTTAGTTTAAAGAATAAAGCCGATATTTTCTTTCTAACAACACGGAATTCGAAATCCAGATGCACATCGAATGTCAAACCCCGGTTTTTGGCATACTCAACAGATGACAACAAAGGGCCATCAATATGTAGAGTAACAAAATTACACAATTCTAATTTATTTCTTATTGATTTCGAACCAATCATCATACAATTACTCTTATTCGCATTATGCATTAAACCATGCTCCTGGACCACTCGATGATTCTCCCAAGTCGCAATCCACTTGCCCGAGAGCATTGTCGGGAGCAAACCCAGAAAGAAGTTGTGCGTCATCTGCATACAGATGCATTAGAGCAATATTGAATCTACCTGAGTAAATCTGAAGTATTCAGTAGCGACCCTATACTCCCCTGTGTGACCCCGTGCCTTGCATCCACAGCACTAGAACTTGCTCCATCTAACTCGACAAAATGTATGCGAGGAACGAAATAGCTACAGAACCAAATGCAGATCTGTGCAGAAAAGCCATACTCAACTTGGCAATCAGCATATGATGATTGATAAGGTCAAAGGTCTTATTGTAATCCAGAAGGGCCAAACAAGACATCATCGAGTTATCAATGTTCTTAACTATGTCAGTTGTCACTTTACTAAGAGCAGTCGCGGCCCCGTGGCTCCTCCAGAAAGCAGACTGTTCCCGAGAAAGGGTCCTCTTGTCACAAATATATTCGTTAACCATATCACATACGAGTAACTCAAGCATTTTGGCCAATATTGATAATAGGCCAGTGGCATTAAGGTTCCTCGTGGAACAAAATGCCCAAGGCTGATTTCTGCGGGAATGTATACTAAATATACATACAACAATATCGAACAGATCTACATTATTTATGTCGAGCAGTTTTATTGGCAATGAGATGATGCCGGTACCTTTAGTAGATATTCACATTTTATTGGCAGGATCTACTAGGTATGTTAGTTAATAAATAATCCTATTCAATAAGTAGGTGGTTGGCGAGCAAAAAATGCCAATGAAATATTTAGGTTGTTTGCAAAAGAAATTCCTTAAAGCCAACAGTGGCACACATATTTCTATCCGCAGCATATCTTTGTCAAACGGAATTCGTGTGGTTTGATTTAATTACTCGCAATCGTAATTTATACTGTTTCGAAACGATAGTGTGAAGGCATTTCTATACGCGAATTAAGGACTTGTTTTTGAAGTAGGCTTTCGCATCTGTATCTCCCTTTTGCGGAATTTGAAGATAAAAATGGAAGAAATGTAGCCAGGCATCATGCTTCCTTGAAATCTAAGCAAAGAATCTTGAACATGAAGATTTCTGGGAATACTTTATCACCAATATTGAAAAAATAAACAAAGCGGTATAGTAGTAGTAGCAATACCTGTTTGCCTTTGCTAAGAGCTGAAGTTGATAACAGACACGTAAAAATTAACTAAACTTTTCGCACTTCAAATTTAAAATGTGATACAGCGAGCCGCAGATGCAACAAAATTTTATTGAGCCCAACAAAGAACAATGGGATAAAATCAGACCAAAATTACGCTTTCTATATGTCTTCCAATATATAACTGCTATAAAAGAGAAAAATACTTTTTTTATTGCACCTAGATGCAGAGCATCTGTATGCGCACCTTAGGGACATTTTAATAAAGCTTACACAAAATACATATACCTATTATCACAATATCTCATCTTATAAACAATAAATGAATAAATTAACATTAAAAAAAATAGTAATAATTGAGATTTACAATATCACATTTAAAATTTCTAAGATCGAAAATCAGAACAATCAACAATTAATGAACGCAATGACTTAGTTAAAAAAAAATCTTGAGGCAGTCTTTAATTTTAACAAAACCAGATTTCAATTTTTCTCGAACATCATGCCAGGTATCTCCCTGAAAAACGACAACCGTATCATCTGCATAAGCAATTATTTCACCTCCTACATGAAGGTTACATAAATTATTAATATAAATATTAAAGAGCACTGGTCCCCGAGCCTGTGGTACACTACATTGTACGATTCCAGGGCCACTCAACACATTACCAACCCTGACATGTTGCACTCGATTTGCGAGATGGTTTTCAAAGACGTCCAACACTATACCTCTCACACCATACCCCTCCAAAACTTTGTTTTAGTATGGAATGGGATACAGTGTCAAACGCCTTTGCTAAGTCCAAAAATAGTCCAATACATTTTTTCCCTTCATCTAGTAGAGAAGTTACATGGTTTAAAAATTTATACATAGCATCTGTTGTACTTTTGCCTTCCATAAATCCAAACTGATTTTTTGTTTATAAACTATTTGACGTAAGAGAATTCATTAACCTAGTTTTTAAACATTTTTCAAATATTGTAGCTAAATTAGAGATGACACTTATAGGCCTATAGTTACCTATATCAATCTTGTCATCAGCCTTGTGAATCGGAGTAACAATTGAGAGCTTAAATGCACAGGGCATAATACCTGTTCTAAATATTAGATTAATTATGTGAATTAAAGGATTAACAAGTTGACCATGTAAAACCTTTATTATTTTGGTAGTGATTCTATCAGCGCCTGAAGATCAGTTATTTTTTAGACTGTTTATATTTTGTATAATTTCATTAAAATTAGTTGGTTTTAGGTAAATAGAAGACACAGGTGTATTTTTAAGATTTGGGAGTTCTGAAGAAAATTTTTTGACGTATTTTTACCCACTAATATAAAGTATTTGTTGTATAAATCTGCTATTGCTTTTAGATCATTAATTATGTCATTATCAGGCCCGGACTGGGCCATCGGGCGACCGGGCGATCGCCCGGTGGGCCGGTCCCAAAAATGGGCCGGTCGCATTGCCAAAAAAAAAGCCCAATGAAAGAAACGTTAAAAAATTAAAAACTCAATGCAAACACTATCCAGACGCTGGACTCTATGCTGTGTTTGCCGCAGCAGTGTTACATGTCCCGCAAAGCCCCATTTCATCTGGGTTACACTTTCTATTACATCCTTGACCTGTGTATGTTGTCTTATGTATTCGTTTGTCTTCCTATCTCTTAAAGAAATACCCATCATTATCCTTTCCATGCCTCTTTTTGTTATTTTTAGTTTTTGTATTATCTGTTTTGTAAGGGCCCACGTCTGGATATGTTTGACATTTTCTAATGAGTCACAGCCATCATTATTTGCTAGTGGTGTAAATTATTCTATAAAGCACGTATACACGTGATTAGATGAGCACGAGTTAAGCACGAGCCATCACCTGAGCACCGAATCCTACTTACTTTATAGCAAGAAAAAGGATATACATTGTCTCTTTTCAAGTGCGGCTTCCCAAAAAAGACAAAAAATAGAAGAAAATAGGCCGCCAATATTAAATTAATAGGTAAAAGGGGTTTGAGTTACAGGGGAGATACGGTTCCTGTAATTTCATTGTTGGATTAATAAATAAATCGGCCGTTTTTATTCGACAATCGCACTTACGAATGAATGTCTGGAAGAAAAAATCCATTTCTAATTTTAACATTATTGGGGAAACAAGATGGTGGACCAAGGATAAAGCTTTATGTAAAATATTTAACGAAAAGGGCATATTTGTCAATTTATGTCTAACATTTTATGAGATAGCCAACTCCAAGGACTTTAATGCTGATATTTGAAGCTCAAAGCCTTTTGGATGGTTTTCTGAAATACGAAACAATTCTAATGGCAATAGTATTTAAACACATTTTTATTTCCACTACACCTTTGTCTGAATAGCTTCAAACAGCAGGTATGGATTTTTTACAAGCACTCCGAATGGTCGAGGATACTTTTACATCATTAAAAAATATGTCCAGGAATTTTGATAAAGTTTGTGAGGAAACCCCTGCTTTCCTGAATTAATCAAACACATAATTTTTAAATCTTGAGATTCCGTTAGAAATATCGATGCCAATATCTAGAAAAAGAATCAGAAAAATATGTCATGATGAGATATGCAGTGACGAAGCTCCGCAGGAACCAATAACCAAATTTAGAATTGAAATATTTAATGTAACGATGGACAAGGTAGTTAGATAATGTAATGGGAAGTAGATTTTTGGAGTCATACCGAACTTTATACGGGATTTTATATTTTTCAGCCTTCAAAAATTAAGCCATATTATACACAGGTAGAAAAAATTAACTCGAAATGCAGTTAAAAGATTTTACATCCAAGTGGTCAAACTAATCAATGTCCTTTCCAGAAGAATTCATACATGAAAATATTGAACTAGAAAAAGAACCGGAGTTGAATACCTAAGCCAGATGATTTTCAATCTCATTATAAAACTTTATATTCCAGATCTTGAAAAGGTGTACAAATACATACTAACTTTGTCGATGTCACAAGTAGCGTGTGAGTGATCATTTTCTAAATTAAAGTTTATTCCAAACAGATTACGAAGTCTCAAGATCACCTAGAGGCATTTATGTTGATGGCTTGCGAAAAGGATCTTTTTAGTAAGTTTAAATAATGAAGATATTATTAAATATCTTACCAGTGAATGCAAGAGTCTTAGGGATATGATATTTATATAATGTAATTTTTATCTGCTCTGCAAAAATCAAAAGTTTAGACTTTTGATTTTTGTTTTTTAGTTTTAAGAAAATTGTTTTTGTTACATTTGACTTTATAACACCAAGTTAATAATATATCGTTAAATATATTATTCTTAGGAAAAGCTAAGCATTAGCAGTGGAGTTTGAGTTATTTTCGGTTATTAAGCAATACGGGTATCTAAATGAAAATAATTCATAAATTCATACAATTTTAAAACCCTACTCCTAGGTAAAATAATAATAAAAATAAACATGAGAACCCGAGGAGAGGGCCGGTAATCTCATTTGGCGCCCAGGCCGATTTTCAGGCCCAGTCCGGCTCTGGTCATTATTATCATTCCTTATTAGGGGTTCGCGAGACTATGGTCTCGGTCTCGGTCTTGTCTCGGTCTCGGTCTCGAAAACGAGACCGAGACCGAGACCTGGAAATTAGAATCGAGACCGAGACCGAGACTTATCTATCGAGACCGAGACCAAGACCGAGACCAAGGTAACGAGACTCTCGGTCTCGGTCTCGAAAAATACTTTTATTTGTTGAATTTTCAAAACTTATTTTTCTGAAAAAATCAAATTTTTATGTATGTTATTGGCAATTTATGCCAACGGGGTCCAATCAACCAAAAAATTGAAAAATCGTGCATATCCGGGTATAACGCTTGTTTATTTTAAATTGGGCTGTTTCTTTTTAACATTCTAGAAGAAAGGTTATACTGTTATGTACATAATATGTAATTATGTAGATAACTTATTTTGAGCCATTTCCAAGCAATAAACAGCTATGAGTTTTCACATTTTTCGTAATATCTACAAGGTAATAAAACATCGCGTATCCATTAACACAACTGGATACCTGCTTCTGGTACAACCGTGTCAGATTAGTATATTAAAATATGAATGGCCACCTTTGACCATATCCACTTATACAGTATATACCGTATACCTATACAGAGTGTCACAAAATTAGTGGACGAAGCATTAGCCCTGTAGTTATTGGTCAAAAATACATTAAATTTTTCTATAAACATATATCGGGAAACGACCCCTACGGGAGCTAGGGCCTCTTAAAGGTGGGCCCCTAAAGATGTTTTTTTTTTAATTATTTCCAAAATTGTGTAAAATAGAGTTTTAAAATTTTGGAATTCCCCTAAGTACACTAAGTTTAATATTTAGAATTCGGAAATGGAATAAGAAATAGAAAATTTTAGTCAGGTCAGGTGCCTAACATTTTGGGGGTGAATATAAAAAATTAACGTCAATTTTTTTGTGACCTATTTTCTTATTTTCTTTACAAATTTTGAAAATTTTATTTTTTTTTGGGTAAAAAAGTGCTTCTTATTTTGTATCATTAGGACGCAGGGTTTTGAGCAAAACGGATTATAAATGTATTCCGACTGCCAAAAACGGGTGTAAATTGAATGCTATAGTTTTTCAAATTTTGAAAATCTGTCATAACTTTTTTCTGGAACAAGTGTTTCTACTATTTTATAATAATATAAAGTTTTGTAACGTCAAAAGGAATTTTTGGGGAATATCAAAAATTATAACCTTCATTTTACACCCGTTTTTGGCAGTCAGTATACTTTAAAATCCGATTTTCTCAAAAACGCTGCGTCCTAGCAAAGCAAACTAAGAGGCACTTTTTTGCGTAAAAAAAAATTCAAATTTTCAAAATTTGAAGAAAAAATATATAAAAAGTTAGCCAAAAAAAAAGTTAATTTTTAGATTCACCCCCTAAAATGTTCGCACCTGACTAAAATTTTTTATTTTAATTCCATTTTTAAATTCAGAATATTAAAGTTTGTAGAATCCCAAAATTTTAAAACTCTATTTAACACCGTTTCGGAAATAATTAAAGAAAACCATATTCAGGGGCCCATTTTTAAGAGGCTCTAGCTCCCTTCCCGATATACAGTGTGTCCCCGGATGGACTTAACTATACTAGTAAACTGTCTTATTTTGCATTTTAGCAAAAAAGTTATTCTTTATAAGAAGTTTTGCTTAGTCTGAAAAGTCCATAGCCGTATTCAAAATTTCGAAATATTATACGGGGAAACGTAGATCCAAGTCAATAATGAAGTGCATGTTATTTGAAAGATATGGAAAAATCTTATGGGAAAAAGTTGTTTCTTATGTCAACAAAAGCTGCAATATCAAGTTTGAACGTTAAATTTTAAAGTTGATTTTTACCTTCATTATGATTACCAAAGTAGAACACAAATTTAACCAAAGTTTATAATTATTTATTGAACGAAAACCAAACACAAATACAAACATTACTCAACATGATGTCCTCCTACTTCTACACATTTTTCAATGAGCGCTCTAAATTTTTCGTACACCTGATGCAAAGTATGCTCATTTATGTCGGCTACTGCTTCTCTAATTTTTTGTTTTAAAAGATTTTCATTGTCATCAAGACCATTCGCATACACTTTTTTTTGAGGTATCCCCATAAAAAGAAATCTGACGCGGTAATATCTGGGGAACGTGGAAGCCAGCTAATAGGACCGAGCTGTCCAATCCATTTATTAGGAAAATTCCTATCTAACCACTCTCTAACTCTAATTGCTCTATGCGCAGGACAACCATCCTGTTGAAAATAAAGTGTCCGTCTGACCTGAATATCTACGTCATTCAGAGCAGGGAGTAGGAAGTCTCCCAACATCTCTAGGTATGTGTTATGGTTTACGGTTCCGTCGAAGAAATATGGACCAATCACTTTATTATACATTATTGAGCACCAAATATTGACTTTTTTATATCGTTGACTATTGGTTATAATTCGAAAATTTGGATTTTCTTCCGACCAATATCTACAGTTTTGACTGCTTACAACTCCATTCGTGGTGAATGTTGCTTCGTCTGTGAAAACAATGTGTCTGTAAAAATATCTCTCCATCATAATTCGTCCTCCCATCAACAAACAAAATTCTAAACGAAGCCCATCATCTCCCGCTTCAAGTTTATGAATTCTAACCGGTTTGTATGGATAAACTTTATTTTCTGATAGAATTCTCTGTAAGTGGCTTTTACTAATGGATAGATCCTGCGCTCTTTTTCTTAGCGATTTCTTGGGGAAGTTTCTTACCGAATCAAGAGCAATCAATGTAGCGGCATCATTTTCATCATGACTGCTTTCTTTCTTCTTCAAATCTGCTACAGCGCCAGTTCTGTTACACTTTCTAACTAACTCCCGTTAACAGTTTACAGAAACGTATACCCCCGGATATGTCCTATTAAAAATATCAATTGCAAAACGATACGATGTTTCCCCTATACCATAACATTTAACTAAGTAAATTCTTTGCTCTAGGGTCAACATTATTCAAAAGTTTGTGACACTGACAAGCTTTGTTGACTTTATTAAGTACCTGAAACTTAGTTTGAAAGTCAGCTGACTTTATTGTTATTATGAATAACTTCATTATTTACGTCTCATCGCTATCGATTAAATTAGCGTTCAGTAATGAAGGTAAAAATCAACTTTAAAATTTAACGTTCACACTTGATATTGGAGCTTTTGTTGACATAAGAAACAACTTTTTCCCATAAGATTTTTACATATCTTTCAAATAACATGCACTTCATTCTTGACTTGGATCTACGTTTTCTTATTTTTTAACCACCCCGTATAATATTTCCAAATTTTGAAGACGGCTATGGACTTTTCAGACTAAGCAAAACTTTCTATGAAGAATAACTTTTTTTGCTAAAATGCAAAATAACACAATTTACTAGTATAGTTAGGTCCATCCGGGGACATACTGTATATCTATAAGAAAAATTTTAGTTATTTTTGACTGATAAATACATGGTTGATGTTTCGTCCACTAATTTTGCGACACCCTGTATACCGTTAAATTTTAAGAGTTTTCAAAATAAATGTATCCATATAATACAGAATGTTTGAAAATGACATCACTTTGTATGGCTACGCTACAACTGATAAGAAATGTAAAAAATAAGAAGAAAAAGCGTTGACTTTGACAATAAAATTGACATAAATCGGTACCTAGTTTTTATGTGTACAGGGTGTCCCAAATTCGAACCTCATCATTGAAATCTCGGAAACTAGAAGATATACGAGGTTGGTTAAATGGAGGCCAAGTTGCGCAATTTGATGCTGATCAAAATGCCACCTTACAAGTTTAAAAACTCCGAATACTTCCGAAGAGTTTTGGAAAAAACCGAATATTCGCGATTTCATTTTTATTTTTTTATGACTCTATTTGAATAGATATAGCAAAATAAATTTCACATTTCCATTGCTACTTTTTCTGTTCTTCTAGATGGTTTTATCAGATTTTCAAGCCGACGTTTCGTCTTTGAGCTGCCATCATCAACTTTGCTTTTTTAAATACGGTCCTGGATTTTTTTATTACGGATTTTAAGAGCTTCTAAGGTCCCAAAAGCAATGATGTATCGCACTTATTCGAAAAATTCATATTGGTGACATTTTCCATAAGAACTCATGTGTTAGAGAGAGACAGAAAATAGATTTTTAATAGGATTAAAAACAAAAACCTTTTTTTTTACGCATTAATGCTTTGCATAAAGAAAGCTTAAAAACTAACATAAGAAGTAGTTAATAAATAATGTAATTATTATTAAAGTGTCAACCCTCAAACCATAGGCTCTGGCCAAATTTTTAGCAATATACCCACGTAAATAGTTGTGTGGGATTAGATTTGGAACAAATAATAAATCACATTCTCATTGTTGTACCGCATACTCTTCGAAAAAATCATTGTAATGATTTCCTGGTAAGATCTTACCAAAAATCTGTTTTCTGTCTCTCTCTAACACATGAGTTCTTATGAAAAATGCCATTAAATCAATTTTTCGAATAAGTGCGATACATCATTGATTCTGGGACCTTAGAAGCTCTTAAAGTCCGTAATAAAAAATCCAGGGCCGTATTTAAAAAAACAAAGTTGATGATGGCAGCTCAAAGACGAAACGTCGGTTTGAAAATCTGATAACACCATCTTGTAGAAAAGAAAAAGTAACAATGAGAACGTGAAATTTATTTTGCTATATCGATTCAAATAAAGTCATTAAAAAATGAAAATGAAATCGCGAATATTCGTTTTTTTTTTTCAAAAATCTTCGGAAGTGTTAGGAATTTTTAAATTTGTAAGGTGGCATTTTGATCAGCATCAAATCGCGCAACTTTGCCTCCATTTAACCGACCTCGTATCTCTTCTAGTTCCCTAGATTCCAATGATGAGGCTCGAATTTGGGACACCTTGTACATACTTAAAAATCCCTATCACTTGTGTACCTACCTACACCAGAGGTAAGCATTTTTATATCAAAACAACAATGAAATATATTAAAATATTATTAGGTACCTATTTAAGTTAAATATTATTATCCAAACAACTGTTGCAAACAAAAAATGTAAAATTATTTAAGAAGTTTATCCCTAATATCACATCTACACCAAGAACTGATACATAAAAGACACTTATTAGATGTTTCATTTAACTTAACATTCCGAAGTAACGTTTGTGTTATTAACGAAATAAAACAGTAAATTATTTAATTACTTTTTATTTGCTCAAACCCAGACCGAGACCAAACCGAGACAAGACCGAGACCGAGATCGAGACCAAGGTAGTCTCGGTCTCGGTCTCGAGCTTCGAGATCCGAGACCGAGACCGAGACTAAATTTTTTCTTCGAGACCAAGACCGAGACTTGCCAGGTCTCGGTCTCGGTCTCGGTCTCGCGAACCCCTATTCCTTATTTGAGACAGAATACTATTTTGTGTGCAATTGTTTGTAGCTTCAGATACTATAATATAAATTTTGTTTTATGTCCTTCTGATTTTCCTCAATTTTTATTTTGTAAAAGTCATTTTTTGTGAATTTAATTATATTGTTTAATTTATCACGGTACTCTTTGTAATTGGTTTCTTTTTGAAAAGAAAAGTTATTTTTTAATTCTTTTTTTAGCTTATCACGTTTTTTAATTGAAATTATAATTGCAGTAGTAATCCATGGTTTGATTTTTTTATGTTTGCTACTTAGATTAACCGTTACTTCAGATTTTTTCATAATTTGATCCAGTTTTTGCAAAAGATAATTATTACAAAATAAGCTTCATATATTTTAAAACAATTCATTGGCTTGCAAAAATTTGTCGAAACTATTCGTTCGGGAAAACTTTGAAAATCGCATTGTGTCTAATCTAGTGAAGGGACTATTCGAATACGAATAATCGAAGTATTCGATTCTGGCTTGCATTCGAATGCATTCGATTCTCAACGAGGAATTCGAATGCGCTAACAACGAATTAATCGTCCCTCGAATGCTGGTTGAATCGAAATAAAATATGAATCGGCACAATTCGCGTCAAATGCGATTATAATATAACTTGTTCGATTATGCTGGTCTGCCGTTTGAGCAACAAATAATAGCGGGCTTTGTTTTGTATTATGGTGAACAATAATCGAAAACGCTATACTATAAAAAGTATAAAATAGTGTAGTTTAATCACTGTGGTACTTTATTAATTATTGAATATTTTTCTTCTGTAGTAAACATATTATTAATTCTAAATGCGGTAGTCGGCAAGTATGCCATACATATTTTTGCAATATGCAGAAGATAAGGAGTTTTGGGAATTCAAATTTAAATTATTAAAAAGTGATGATTTTAGTAAATCTTTAATAAACTTTTACATAATATCTAAACAAAACAACTTTAACCAATATTTTATTTTTTAATCGTGAATGCTTTCGCTAATCTTTGTAAAAGATTTTGCTCTTATGCTTAAATGTATAAAAAGACTTCATGATCAAACAATCCAGAATCAGACAATTTGTAAATTTGAATTCGAGAACGAGACTTCGAAGTCACTCGAAATCTCGAGAGGTTGAATCGCTAATTGAAACATTTGGGATATCGGGACTAATCCAAGTAATTCGATTCTTTTTATTCGAATAATCATTCGATTCTCAAAAGTATTCGAATGCAAGATATTCGATTCTAAAAATCATCCGATTTTCCCTTCACTAGTCTAATCCATTAAATTTTTGGCAGTTAATAAATAGCAAGAAAAATAATAAGCAGCTTTCGGAGGAAATGTCTTTGGGTCAAACAGTCTTTAAGAATCCCCGCGATATTGCAAATGCTTTTGCTGATTTTTTTCAATCCGCATATATTGAATTATGATGTGACTCCCAATAGCATTAATATGGTTGCAGTACACGGCGCTGAAGAGGATGACGTTTTGCGTTGCTTAAAGAAATTTAAAACAAAAGGAACCGTGGGCGTGGGTCCGGACAAGATACCGGCCTTTTTTTGCATGATTGTGCATACCTCTTGGCCAAACCACTTACTCTCATTTTCAATTTGTCGTTAAGTAATTCCCAATTTCCGGATATTTGGAAACAATCCAAGATAACTCCGGTGTTTAAAAAAGGTAACAAGCAAAGAATTGAAAACTATCCCCTCATAAGTATAATTAATAATTTTTCCAAATGTTTCGAAATGTTCCTTCACAATAATTTGTATTTTCAGACTAAACAGGGACTGTCAAATTATCAGCACAGGTTTCTCAAGGGAAAGTCAACCACGTCTAATCTAACTTGTCTGACGCAATTTATCGCCGAGGCCTTTGATCAGGGCTGTCAGGTCGACTCTATATTTACAGATTTTTCCAAGGCATTCGACCGACTTGACCATGCAATTCTGCTTAGTAAACTTGACTCATTTGGTTTTTCGGATGATTTAATAAATTTGTTTCGGTCTTATTTGAAAGGAAGGCGGCAGGTAGTAGAGAGTGCTGTGGTCAATCATCGGTCCAGATGGATGCAACACCTGGGGTTCCGCAGGGGTCAGTCTTGGGCCCTCTGATGTTCAACATATTTATAAATAGTATTATGGAGAATCTTGACAGTCATACACTTCTTTACACGGATGCTATGAAGATTTATGCACGTGTACGAGGCCCGGGTGATTGTCTGAGGCTTCAGGCTTCAATTGACGCGGTCTCTGGATGGTGTACTGAAAATAATTTACCGCTGAATATTAGTAAATGCAAAGTAATGTCATTCTCCCTGAAGCATAACACCCTGCTGTATGATTATAAGATTAACGGTATATCGCTAGACAGGGTTGAAACCTTTCGCGACTTAGCTCTATTATTTGACAGCAAACTCTCTTTTGTTCCTCATATTAACGACTTAGTAGCAACATGCTACAGATCTTTGGGTTTTATCATAAGAAATTCACGAAATTTTTCAAATCACAATACATGCAGCTGCTGTTCTATGCATTTGTTAGATCAAAAATTGAGTACGCCAATGTGGTATGGTCGCCATTTTATCAGGTGCATATAGACCGCATTGAGGGAGTAAAACGAAGATTTCCAAAGTATCTAAGTTTTAAAATCGACGGTCAGTATCCCGATTTAGGCTTTCCCGAAGATCAATTACATCGTCGACATTCCTTTTGCTCGTTAGAAGATTAAATTCCTCCATAACGTACTGCATAACAGGGTGGAATGTACCGAAATTTTAAATCAGCTACACTTTCTCGTACCAAGGCTAACGTCTCGTAACGCGTGTGCATTTTATGTACCTACTCCGCGTACTAATGTCTGTAAATACTCACCCATTCATCAAATGTGCAATGCATATAATCGACGGCAGAATAATTCTGATATATTCAACTGCAGCTTATCCACTATAAATCCAAGTGTAATTTAAAATAGACTTGATAATTATATTATAATCTACATGGATTACTTTCATTGTAGTTTCTTAGTTCTTTTTTTTTATTGAATTGATGCTTTTTACTTTTTTTTTCTCGTTGTACCCATTTGTTAATTGGTTCTTTGTAACTGTGAAATGGTGTCAAATAAATAAAATAAAGTAAAATAAAATAAAATAAAAATACCGAAACAGAATTATTGCACTCGACGCGCGTTTCGCTAACCATGTTAGCATCATTAGGAGATGAGTTTTAATCATCTCCTGGATGATACTAACATGGTTAGCGAAACGCGCGTCGGGTGCAATAATTCTGTTTCTGTATTGAAGCAGGTCGAAACAAGGGCACTAAGACCTACATACAACGGAAAGCAAAATATCACAGCCCTGCTACCTGAAGGTGAAACAGATAAGCTGCTCGAAATAGGCAAACTGAAAGTGGGGTGGACCTGGTCACGAGTAATGGAGAGGACAATCAGCATGAGATGCTTTAAGTGCTGGGAATATGGACACTCAAAAGAATCCTGTAAAGGTCCTGATAGAGAGCAGCTATGTTTGAAATGTGGCAAAGGAAGGCACAAAGCTTCCGTCTGTAAGAGCACACCATTTTGCATAAAATGCAATAACGAAGGCCATCAGACCACAAGTAGTAAATGTCCCAAGTTTAAAGACAACTCAACTCCAAATGAACAGTAAAACAAAGATTCTTCAGATCAATACAAACAGAAGCAAACAAGCCCATGACATGGCCTTAGCCACCGCACAGGAAATAGGAGCAAGTTTTCTACTAGTTAGCGAACCAAATATTAGAGCTCTAGAAAACAGGAAAGACTGGGTATGCGACACAGAGCAAGTAGCTGCCTTAAAGATTATGGACCCTAATATCATCATAGAAAGTCACGGTGGAGGTCATGGCTTTTGTTATGCTAGTACACCACACTTCTCAATCTTCTCATGTTATTGTTCGCCAAACAAAGACATCGCCGACTTGGAGCAAACTCTTGAAGAGCTCCGGCATTTTCTCGCTGTAAATAGAAACGTCGTAATAACTGGGGACTTCAACTCTAAATCTCCGCAATGGGGTGCGAATAAGTCCGACAACCGGGGATTACTCCTAACTGAATGGTTAGCTCAGCATGACCTGATAATCGCAAACGAAGGTGAAAAACCAACATTCGTTGTGCAGGGTTACGACTCCGTGTTGGATTTGACTATCTCAACTGCGGACATAGCCAGTCGTATTGCGAACTGGGAAGTCGACGAAAAAGAAAGTCTTAGCGGCCACAGGTATATCTCTTTCGACATACAGGGGACTGAAGACAAAACCAGACCGGTAAAAACTACTTCACAGGGTTGGTAACGTAAGAAAACTAAATGCACATAAACTAGAAAAATCTGTAAATAATATCCCTTACAATTTCACAAGACCAATCAGCAACTATACAATAGCCCTCACCAAAATCTGTGATGACAGCATGCCAAAAAGAATGCAAACACATAAGAGAAGTCCGTTTTATTGGTGGAACGAGGAAATAGCAAACCTGAGGAGTCAATGTATCCAAAAGAGGCGATTGTACACCAGAAATAAGAGAAGAAACTCCCTAGAACAAAACCGACGCAAATGGGAGGATTACCAAGAAGCAAAAAAGAATCTTAAGATCCATATCAGGAGAGCAAAGAGAAATAGCTGGAACTCGCTATGCGACGACGTCGATAGCGACATTTGGGGCGAAGGATATAAGATAGCCATGAAGAGGCTAAACGCATTTCCTTCTAAGCAACAATTGTCTATGAAACGTACCGAGGAGGTGGTAAAACATCTATTTCCGATACACCCACAGGTTTCCTTCGACCGAGCATTAAAGGTGCAACCTATTATTTTCTCCGCCGAGGAGCTAAAATTGGCCTGTCAGAAACTAAAAAACAATAAAGCACCAGGCCCGGGAAATATACCTCCCGAAGTTCTAAAATATCTCGCCTTAAGAAGACCAGAATACGTTCTCGCCGTATACAATGAGTTGGCATCCAAGGAGTGTTTCCCTAAGGACTGGAAAAGGTCGAGGCTCCTCCTTCTCAGAAAAGGAGTCAAACCTATTGAAGACCCCAGCAGCTACAGGCCGATATGTCTGCTAGACGTGGAGGGTAAGCTATACGAGCACCTAATTTTAAATCGTTTAAAGCAAGAACTGGAACGTACTGGTGGGTTGGCAGAAAACCAACACGGATTTAGGGAGGGCAGGCAGACAGTAGATGCCATCAGACAAGTCGTAGCCTTGGCAGGGGAAGCTGCATCGTATACATGGAAACACCGAAGGTTCTGCGTCGTCATAACTCTCGACGTTAAAAATGCATTCAATAGCGCTTCTTGGAGAATAATCCTCGATAATCTGCGTAGAAGAGACGTCGATAAAGCCCTGTTAAACCTGATGTCCTCATATCTCTCAGAGCGAGAAATTCTCGTTGAGGCAGAGGGAAAATCAAAAGTCATCGAGGTAAATAGCGGAGTTCCGCAGGGTTCAATCTTGGGTCCGACTCTGTTGAACGTCTTGTACGACGGCTTACTGACATTAGTACAACCGGAAGGAGTGAACTTGTGGGCTTCGCGGATGACGTGGCTATGGTGGTAATAGCCCCAAATGAGGAAACCCTAATGAATCTTCCAAATGCAGCCCTACTAAAAGTCACCTCCTGGATGAATAAACATATGCTGCATCTAGCACCTGAAAAAACAGAAGCGGTATTACTCACCAAAAAGAGAAAATGGGGACAAATAAGATTAGACGTGGTCGGAACAATAATTAGCCCAAGTCCCAACATTAAATATCTTGGAGTGTACCTTGACACAAAAATGAATTTTAGTCACCACATAGAGCAAGCAGCAAAAAAGGCGGAGAAACTATAAAGGCCTTAAGTGCCATAATGCCAAATACAAGAGGACCAAGAAGTTCAAAAAGAAAGCTCCTGGCAAGCGTCGTGCAGTCGCAGCTGTTATTCGCTGCCCCGGTATGGTACGGCGCGATGAGTAACAGTAGATGTCGTAGGCGTCTCCTTGGCCTACAAAGACAAATATTGATCAGAGTTTGTAGTGCTTACAGAACTATCTCAATGGAAGCCGTCCAGACCATTGCAGGTATTCCACCAATAAACCTTCTAGCAGAAGAAAGCCTGAATCGCTACAGAGGCACCGATAAACACATAGCCAGGACAAACCTGATAAATACATGGCAGCGAGAATGGGACATCTCCACAAACGGAAGATGGACTCACAGATTGATCCCAAACATAGAAGCATGGATTAACCGAAAGCATGGAGAAATAGACTATTACCTTACCCAGGCTCTCTCGGGACACGGATGCTTTAAAAAATACCTGTATGAGAGAAACAGCTGACACTGCAGCCTGCACCTACTGCGGCGAACACGATGACGTCCACCACACTCTATTTGAATGTCCGCAGTGGCATGAAGCCAGGGAAAACTATAACATATCCACCGGTCTTGCTTTTGACGTAGATAATATGAAAACTTGCCTCTTGGAATCTAAAGAATCCTGGAATCATATATATACTACCGTTCGATATATAATAGAAACGAAGGAAAAGCACGGCAGACAAGTCGACTAACAAAACACCAAGATAGATGGCCACCAAGACAAGAGACAAACACGAAACAAGAGAAAAGGAAGATAAATTAGACAGCGCCCCGCACTGAAGCAACGCGGAAGCGGTTCCAGTGCGGGCTGTCGCGAGGGGGAAGGGTTTTAGCACAAAGAGGCAGTCACTGCCTGGTCAACTGGACGACTATCAACATCGACCAGGTGTCTAGATAGAGATTTCCTAATCCCAAAAAAAAAAAAAAAAAAAAAGATAGGTTGATAAGGGGGGGGGGGGAGGAGAGAAAGGTAAAGTAGGGAAATAAAGAGAGAGAGAGAGAGAGAGACAGATCCTGAAAGGTGGATAGATTACTTGATCTGGATGAATGTTTAGTTACGTAGTTTACTTTTTATATGTCGTTAATTTAAGCAGCACCTTGCCTTATGGCGTTATTAATTTTAACTGGTTCACTTTTAAGGGTGCCTGATCACGAGGGTCTTTTCCCATTCGGTAGTTCGCACTGGAGATCAATGCCTGGCGGTATGGGCTGCTGCGCAGCTTTTTATACCAAACTTTGACCTCTAATTCGAGTATTGTTTTAAATTGTCAACAAGGTTAATCATAACAGTTTATACTTTAACTCATAACAATTTATAATTATTGCGATTCACGGTTAAGTTCAAACTTTCCAACAAATTGAGTCATTCCTTATTTGCAAGAAGTTGGAGAATACTGTATATAGAAGCTAAGGAGAGACTTTTTTAAGTGACTTTCTCTGTGTTTAAAGATAAACTGCTCAACGATTGAACGTTGCTCGTCGATTGGTGAATATATTGTACCGGGTGGCCAACTAAGAATGGCACTCAGCTATATCTCGAAAAGTAATTGTCGTAAGGACTTATAAAGCGGTCAAGAGAAAATGTTGAAAATTATTTGTAAGTTTCCAAAATAATATTAGCATCTTAAATTTTAAAACCCGTTTTTTGGACAATTTTCTTAAATTAAAGATAGTAGAATGCATTGTCATTTTAAGGCCGAGATAAATTCGATTATTTTTTGTTTAATCCTCTTTGCTCTACCTGTTAAAGGAAAGTGGTGGGGGGGGGGTGTGTTTGAACATTTTCGGAAATAAGTGTCAATAACATCAAAATAGCTGAACGGATCTTAATAAGCTTGGAGTCATTGAACAGGGCTTTCCTTAGGCTATCAACCGTGCCCTGAGTGGAGTGATTGCGCTTTCTTACCTAGCCGCTAGGCGTTTTCTGACATAGCCGCAAATAAATCAGATGTTCTCAAAAATTTAAATGCAACGATACCACTTGTTTTCAAACAAAAGACACACAAAAAACGAGTAACGTTGGAAGATATCATAAAGCCCGCGTGCATTCAATGACTAAAGTTCGAATTTCTTGAAGACCAGGCGGTTTATCGATATCAAACAAGTAATACCTTATTTCCTTAAAAATAACCATTTTAATTTTTGGATTTCTAATTCTTGACAACGGGGGAAGGTTTGGTTGAACATTTTCCAGTTTTAGGTTTTCTAGCTTCCTTAGGGTCTCTAAACTAGCACGTGTGCTATTTACGCCCTGGTGCCAGAGCCGAAGTGGCCTTACGCAAAAAGCCTACAACTGAGGTGGACAAGTAGGTAAGAAGTCGTATGATACACATAAATAATATAGTAAGGAAATTTTTAAACAAAGTTTATGAATCGATATTTTAAAACGACACAAGATGCAGTTTTCGGTGTGCCTTTGCTTGACCTCACTATATGTGAATATGAAATAATATATACTGGATGTTTGTTAAAAGTGCCATTTTTACTATTAGGCTTGGATTTAGGGCCTAATGGCAAGTGGGATTCAAAACGTACAACACCGAAAAAATCCCTGTTTAATTTTTAAATCAATAATAGATAAATAGGTATGCTGTTTTTAGCTTCCGTACTCTACCCGTACACAATAAATCATTAGAATTTCGTAATAGCTTTCTTGGTAATACCACAGGAGAAATCGATAAATAAGTTTTGCCAGAGTTACGCCACTGCGCTTGTCGGAGCCTTAAAATCCAAAGACAAAAACACAAAGTAAAAATATTTTAATCAAGTTATGTTTTAATCAAGTTATTTTTAAACAAATATTCAGCAAGAAATTTCCAACCGAGAAACAGTTTATAAGTATAGCAAATTACCATATACTTATACCAACTGATCACCATTAAATAAAAGCGGCCATCAAATAAAAAATGCGCCGAAGTCGATACCGAATTAGCTTTTAAGATACAGAAAAGGAATTTCAAGCCACACCAAGGTAAGAATGTGCAGATGTTATCGATCTCTAGAAAAAGTTTGAGGTTATAAAAGAATTTGGGAAAATCGTATACACTATATTTTTGCATTAAGGCGAGAATACACATGCTTGTTACACGCATAGAAGCATGCCAGTCACTGGAAGATGCGTGCTACTTGCATGTGTGACTCTCGCTGCCAGTTAAAAAGCACGCTAGAAGATAGCACGCCAGTAGACCGCAAGACGTTTGATTTTTCTGTGCAAGTAGTGCGATTTCGTCGGGCGCGTGGGTGGTGGGGAGGGAGAAAAGCATGCAAGTCGTGTCGAAATTTGTGTGAATGATTTCGCTGCCATGCTATTTTACTAGCATGTGTATTTTGGTATTCCAAAGACAAGTAGTTAGCATACAAGTTACTGGACACTGGCATGCTATTTTACTTGCATGTGTATTCTGGTCTTTAAGGCACACATTTCGACACGACTTGCATGCTTTTCTCCCTCCCCACCCTCACGCGCTCGACGAATTCGCACTACTTACACAGAAAAATCAAACGTCTTACGATCTACTGGCGTGCTATGTTCTAGCGTGCTTTTTAACTGGCAGCGAGAGTCACACATGCAAGTAGCAAGCATTTTTTAGTAACTGGCATGCTTATATGCGTGTAACATACATGTGTATTCTCGCCTATACTCGCACGACCTGATTAGAAACCTATGTACTATCAAGTTTAATTGATGCAAATCGATTCTTATGCCCATGACAATATTCTATTGATTTTACAAATACTTACCTCGGTAAAAATACACGATCACAAATGAGAACTTTTAGCCAATTAAACCTCAATATGAATAAATGTGTCGCTTCTTAGCATATAGAGTAATCACTCTTATTATGCGTATCATAAAATCAAGTGACTGTATGCTTCCACGTGATGCTGCTATCAAGTTTTTGAAATGAAAATTTCTTTAAGCACATTTAGCATATTTTTCCTGGGTATTGAATCAAATTGAGCCGTCACGCATCACGCAGGGCTCTTTAACGTTCATTCAGGTAAAGTTGGCTCGAGTCGACTTCAGCCAAGTAGAAGAGAGAGAGAAACAGTCAGCAACAAACCATTTAAAGTCTTATTCGGATCACTCTGTGCATCTTATCAGTTTTTAATATAATAATTCAAATAATCATATACGTAACTGCCAAATTATAAGAAAAAAATATATAATATTCAACTATTAAATAGGTATTATGCCGGTCGACTCAACTCCCTCTGAATTATAAGGCTGTGAAACTAAGAAAAGCAGTAGCCAATATGGCCACCCCCATTGGGACCGAAACTAAATACTGTAAAAAATATATTCAATTCCAAATTGCAAGACCGCTTAATCACTCTTCTCTTATTATGCACATATAATTTTTAATGAATTTTAGTTTGCTAAATGATCTTTCCGCAATTGTTGTAGTAATGGGAATTGTTAAATATAACATTAGCAGTAACGAACTAATTACGCTATTAAAATTTGCCCTTAATGCGCTATATTTAATAGCTCTGATAGATCTTCTATCGATTTAATTTCAGAAAGTTCATCTTTAAGAATTGACACTAAGTTTATTATTTGAACAGGAAATTCTTCTGAAATATCATCTTTGTAATGGGTTACTAAATTTTCTGCGCATTTAAAAAGTTGATCTTGTGACAGTGTAACTAGTGTTTTTGGATTTAAAAATTCGAATATTTCACAAACGCGATACAAGACACTGAATCTCCACACATTACCTTAAACACTTTCAGATATACATTGATTCGGAAGGCATCTACGTCGTTATCAAAACGATGGCCCAGAGCCAGTTCATCACAATGCCGCTTAGTTACCGGTCTTCTTTTTATCTTAAATTCGGTACTAATGCTCCATTTTTTAGCCAACTCTACAGCTTCATCCCTTAGACGTCATAGTCGTTTTTTATTACATGAATATAAACCATTTGTAGTGCATCTACAGCTCTTGAAATGTCCATATCTTCAGCTTGCAATAATTTTGACGCAAAGTTTATGTTACAGAATATTTTTTCAATTATGATGAATAAAATAATAAATGATTGATCTAGGGGGGTGTTAATACACTGCGACCTGTACAGATCTATTGTGTCCTCCTTCCATGGTGCTTTCGTTGATGTGATTCAGCTTCAGTGCTTTCATAAAAGCAGGTAGTCTGGATGGTTCTATGGATGGAAGTTCCTCCTATTCGAAGATGCAGCACCCAAAGCAGGTCATTCACCTGTTCGCGACTGCCTCGTACACCGTGAGAGGGTGTTCCGGGGTTCCCTCATAGAACCGGCAACTGTCCTCGTTTTCAATTTTTATTCTTTCCAAGTGCGTTCTCAATCGGCAGTGGCCCGTAAGAAAGCCGGTGAGGATGTGAAGATTGTTTTTATTCGGTCTTATAAGGTTTTTTCATCTTCCTGAGTGAGGGTGCCCTAGAAATATTTTTGATTGCCTTAACCCTGGAAGGCGTTCCCATAGACCGGTACATTTGGTTCGCTCTTCTTTCCTGAATTCCTTCTTGTAGATGTGCGTCCCTATGCTACAGAAAGGTTCCGGTCCTAAAAGCGAAGTTTGTGCTCCTTCTTTTGTCAATTAGTCTGCTTTTCCGTTGCCTTCTATCCTAGCGTGTCCTGGTATCCATTGAAAAGATAATTTATTATTCTTGCCTAGTTCATTTAACCTATCTAGGCATTCCCATACCGCCTGGAATATGTCCGGGTGTTTTCCCATTCATCATCGTCATCATCATAAGGCAGCCGTTTGCATCCACTGCTGGATATAGGCCTCCCTTAGTACTTTCCATCTGTCGCGGTCTTGAGCGGCTTGAATCCCGTTGCCGCATACCCGTTTAATACCATCGCTCCACCTCGTGAGTGGTCTTCCGCGATTTCTGCAGGCCTCCTGTCGAGGTCGCCATTCCACAAGGCGTTTTGTTCACCTGTTGTCAACCATCCTTGCCACATGGCCTGCCCAATTCCATTTTAGACACAGTATTCTGTACACCGCATCTGTGACCTTTGTTCTTCCTCGGCCAATGTCATTTGGGACTCTACCACGAAGAGTCAACCCTAACATAGATCGCCCCATTGCCCTTTGTGCCACTTGGATTTTATGTATGGTCTTTTTGGTAAGGGTTAAGGTCTCTGCACCATATGTCAGTACAGGCAACACGCACTGATCCAAAACTTTCCTCCTCAGACAGATCGGACTGTTGGATCCAAGAACATCCGTGAGCCTGCCAAACGCCGCCCATGTTAGGCCCACTCTTCTTTGGAGCTCATGAGTTTGATTGTCTCTTCCCAGCTTTACTTTATGTCCCAAGTACTTATACGACGATACCTTGCAAATCTGCTTACCATCCACGGTGATAGCATTGCTTAAAACTAAGTTAGTCATTAATTGAGTTTTAGAGTAGTTTATTTTCAGTCCTACTTGGCTGGAGACAGTTTTCAGTGATTGTAACATTTTGTTGGCGTCCTCCACATTGTCGGCTATCAAGATGATATCGTCAGCGGTTGAGATATTCACCATCGATATTAACACCCATGTCTGTCCAATCAATGTTCTTAAACGCGTACTCCGGTAGGTTTGTGAAGAGCTTTGGAGAAATAGTATCGCCTTGCCCCACTCCTTTATGGATTTTGAATTTATTGGTATTCTGATGTAGTTTCACCGACGCTGTGGCATTATCATATATGTATTTTAGCAGCGTGGTATATCTGGAATCAATTCTGCAGTCGGCCAGTAACTCGAGAAGTTTGTGCTGATTGACAGAATCAAACGCCTTCTCGTAGTCTACGAATGCAAGTATTAGAGACTTATTATATTCTATACATTTTTGAATAAGTAGTTTTATCACTAACAGGTGGTCGTTTGTACCAAAACCAGATCTGAATCCTGCCTGCTGTCTCGGTTGGTACCTTTCAAATTTTGTCGCAAGACGTTTGGTCAATATTTTCGTGAATAATTTAAACACGTGGCTAAGAAGGCTGATAGGTCTATAGTTTGACAGGTTAGCAGTATCTCCCTTATTATGTAGCAAAGCTATTGTAGCATTACTACATGCTGAAGGGATAACTCCCTCTGTCAGGCACTTATTAAACAGAACATTAAGAGCTCTGATGACTAGCTCACCTCCTTCCTTTATAGCCTTTATTACGATATTGTCGTCTCCAGGGGATTTGTTATTTTTCATGTCCGACAGGGCTGCCCTTAATTCATCCTCCGTAATTTCCGGAATCTCCGCTGATCCCTGGTTTATGATCTTGGGAATTTGTGGTCTTTATTCGAGGTCATCATCTCACCGGTAAAGTTGTCCATAGAATTCTTCAGTGATTTGCAGAAGTTGGTCTCTGTTTGTAGTTTCAACTCCATTGTGATCTCTTAATTTATGAATGCCCGCGCTTCCTATTCTTAGCTGTTGTCTCATTACTTTAAGACTTTTATTTTCTTCTATCACCTGTTTTATAAGGTTTGTGTTATACTGCCTTATATCTTTTTTTACTGATATTGATATTTGTTTGCTGATGTCTCTCTACTCCGTGGTTCTGTCTGTCATTTCCCTACGTTTCTTCATGAAATCCTTGGTAGCGCTGCTCAACTTATCCGCCTTGGTTTTCTGCCTTACCTGACATTCACTCATTGCTCCTTGTAGTATGTGTATCACTTTTTCATTGAGGCTTTCTATCGTTAGGCATTCTAGGTTTGTCAAGTTTTCCTCTATTATTCTCGCGTAGGTTTCGATGTTCTGCAGTGGTGTCCATTTCCTAGTCTTTTCTTTATTTCTGACTAGTTTTGTTCTTTCCTGGTCAATGCCTCTACATCGTGTACTACTCTCATTTTATCTGCTATGATATAGTCTATTTCATTTCTAGTTCGACCATCGGGGCTTTGCCAGGTCCACTTTTTATTTCAGCTCTTTTTAAAATATGTGTTCATTGCATATACACCATTTTGAAGAAGAAACTCGAGTAGTTTACTACCCCTTTCATTTCTTTGGCCATACCCAAAATTTCCGATAGGAGTTTCTGCTGGATCTTCTCTGCAGCCTAGTTTTGCATTTAAATCTCCAATCAAGAGTGTAAACTGGGTTTTGCTGTAGTTTAGGGCCTTTGTAACGTCATCGTAAAAGCTATCCACCTCTTCGTCAGGATATTCTGTGGTTGGAGCATATACTTGGATTATTTTTATTTTATATCTTTTGTTTGTCTCAAGAACCAAAAACGCTATACGTGCACTGATGCTGCCTATATCGACGATGTTATCAACCAACCTTTTGTGTACCAGAAAACCTACATCCCGCATGGAATTCTCAGCTTCGCCTTTGTGATAGAACATATTTCCCGATTTCAGGTTCATGTGGTGTTCACCTTTCCTTCTTACTTCACTTAGAACAGCTCAACTACTTTTTCATCCGATGATAATGTTCCTGTATTATAGGTGGCAACATGCAATTGTCGTCCTCGATGGTAGCCTGATCTAAACTGGGGATTCTTAGCACCCTCTATCCGTTGCCTTCTTCTGTTGCTACCGTAACCGATGGTCTTCGGACTGCCAGGAACTGAGGGCCTCTGCCTAGATGTGTTCATCATACAAAGGGGTAAATGGCATTAAAACGCCACGCTTGCCAGGCGTGTTGGCGAGTTTAAGCTCAGTCGCCTATTCTGGGTCAGACGCCACACCTGCTTGCTTTTATACTATCCCTAAAAGCTGGGCTGCCACTTTTGCCGGATCTGCCGTACTGAAGTTCTTCTTCTCCACCTTCACCGCCATTCTGGTCTTCATTCGTAACCCTGGACAGGGTGCTATCAGCCGGAGCTAGCTGAACCCTGGTTTTTTAGCGAGGTGTTACTCCTCGATCCCTCCACACTTCCCCACCTCTTGCGTGGTGGGGTCCCAGGCTTAGGACTGGCATAGCGGTATTGTCCCATTGCTTCGGAGAATTTGGTTCCTGGCCCAAATACTCCGGCTCCGGTCCCCTGTTCAGTTCTTGCCCCGTCTGTATACCATTTTATAGCACTTTGCTGCGATTTGAGAATGCAGATGGTGTTCTTTTTCCATTCTTCTCTACTTCTTATCACGACCTTGAACTATTTTTCGAAATTGTATATTTTGACTATATCGTCCCTGGGGAGCCCAAGAAGTGGTATACGCCTACTTCTTGGGATGTTAACTTACTCTTTCTAGGCGATCCTCCCTCGCCCACTCCCTCTCTTGTGATTCTAGTCATTGCTTGTCTAACTACTCCCTCTACAACAATATGTAGAGGTGCGAGACCCACAATTGCCTCGATTCCTGATGTTGGACAAGTTTTTATTGCGCCTGTTATGCTTATGGCGATCGACCCGTAAAGTATGGTGTGTCTTATTATCATTGCGTACATCCATCTCAGGATTTCTGATTTAAATCCCCAGGTTATTTCCTGCATAGGTTCGGCACACTGTCAGAGCCCTCGTATCCTTATTATTATTATTATTATTATTATTATTATAGCTTCAGCCGTAGGCGGATAAATCCGATGAGACGGCAGAGTCTTTCCCAGTTTGCTGTATCACACAAAGCACATAATAGGATTCGATATTTCAAGGCTATGATGAATAATGTACAAAAATGTCCACACTGCGCCAGGTGTTCATCTCTCTATCCAGAAAGTTTTTAAATTGGTTCGTGATTACTGCATTAATTGTGTCACTACTAAGTCGGTTCCAGTGATTGGTTAAAAAATTTCTTCGCAGCAGCTTATTACATCTTTCCTTGCTTAATTTTTTATTGTGTCCCCTGGTATTGGTATTATTTGTTGAAAGGAAAAAGTTAATGTTGCTTGCATAGTGTCCACTGAGTATTCTATAGGTTTCTATGAGATCGCCCCTTAGCCTCCTCTCTCTTAGTGTGGTAAGCTTTAGTTGTTTTAGTCTATCCTCGTAATGGAGGTTTTTTAGTTCGAGGGGGATTTTTGTAAAGCGTCTCTGTACTTTTTCGAGCAGTTCAATGTCCTTCACATAATAGGGATTCCAAATGCAGTGAGCATACTCAAGTTTTGGTCTTACATATGTCTTGTAGAGCTTTAAGACCATTTCCTTGGATAGATCCTTGAACGACTTCTGTATGAGGTATATAAGGGTATTCCCTTTTTTTGTAATTTCTGTAATGTGTAGTTCCCATTTTAAATCAGATGTTATTGTTATTCCCAAATCTTTTTGTTTTGTGACTTTCATGACTGATGTATTTTGTAGTAAGTAACCAAGTTTGGGATTATTTCGGCCAACATGCAAAATTGTACATTTTAAGTCATTCAATGGCATTTTCCAATTCAATGTCCATTCCTTGATAGTGCTCAAGTCCTCCTGGAGATCGGCATGCTGTAACAATGGATCGCAGTATAGGCTCGTGTCATCTGCAAATGAGGTGTAGGAAGTCCTTAGCTTTTCGTACAGGTCACACAAGTATGCCAGGAAAAGTAGGGGTCCTGACACAGAACCCTGTGGCACTCCACTATCCACAGAACATCCATCGGACAGTATTCCACCCACCCTGACTTGGAAAGTACGTCTGGAGAGAAACTCCTCAAGTAGCTGCAGCAGCTTGCCTCTAACTCCAAAATGTTCCAGCCTGTACAGAAGATATTCAATTGTTATCTTATCGAACGCTTTTTCAAAGTCCAGGTAGATAATGTCCACTGGCTTGTTGTCATCATCGGCCTGCGTCCATTCATTTAGTCTGGATGATAAGTTTGTAAATATGGATTTCTTTGGAAGGAAACCATGTTGTTGAGGTGGCACCACTTCAGCATCCAGAAAAAAGCTTGTTAGTTCATTTGCGATTATCTTTTCCATCCATTTACACAGGGAGCTAGTCAGACTAATCGGTCTGTAGTTTCAACCAATTGCTTGTTTCCCTTCTTATAAATAGGTGTGACCACAGCTTTCTTTCATGGTTCTGGAAACTCCCTAGTATCAATGATTTTATTTACAAGAGTTGCTAGGGGGTCTTTAAGTCATTGTGAGCATTTCTTGAGAAATACAGGTGGTATAAGATCAAGTCCGGAGCTGGCATGAAGCTTAAGTGAGTTTATTGCATTTTCAACTTTTCCGGGGGTAAAAATTATTGTGTTAATTTCTGTTACTGAGTAAGACTCAACAGGATGTGTAGGTCTGGTATCAGCTTGGCTTAATCTAGTAAAAACACCATTGAAATTAGTATGTTTCGAGCTTAAGTTGCAGTTCACATAGGAATAAAATAGTTTGCTATTAGTCAACAAATTGTGCTCATATGTTCTTCTTGCTTTGGATATGCAGGTTTTAGCTATATTGTTTTGGTGTTGGTATTGCCGGTAATTTTCCATGGTATTATGTTTTCGGTATTTGTGCCACATATCTCTTTTTTTTTAATTTCCGCAAGCACTTCTCGAGTGAGCCACGGTTTTTGGGAATTTACTCTCTGTGGTCTATAAGGCATATGCAATTGATAAATTGTTGCTGTAAGGGCTGCATTGAAGTTTTCAAAATTTATGTTGTCTACCTGTGTAAGTTGGTGTTGAAGAGTTATGCTGACCTCGTTATAATCTGCTTTCCAAAAATTTCTTTTATAAATTTTATGAGTTGGCTGCGCAACTATTTGAAATTGTGTTTTTGCGGTTATTACAATATGATCACTTTCTCCAAGAGGTGCATGCCCCTCAACATCAAGAACCAATTGCTTTTCATTTACAAGAAGCAAGTCCAGAAGGGATGTTTGGTCATTACGAATTCTAGTTGGAAAACTGATATGCTGATGACCTCTGTGGTTTTTGTAGCTGTCCAGGAAATCTAGGCTACACTGGTTATGTGGATGGATTTCCAATGTGTTCCAGTCTATTTCGGGGTAATTAAAGTCTCCCAATATGTACACCGGCTCCTTATGAGATAATGCATCTTCTTCAACCTGTATGAGTTGTCGGTTTGTTTCCTCTGAAGTTTTTTGTTTAGGTCTATAAATACATGCGATAAGAAACTTGATCTTAGATACAACAATTTGCAGCCAGATGGATTCCACAGGCCCTGTCGTTGACAAATCTTTGCTAATTGATGCATGAAGTTTGTGGCCAGCTATATCCTTTTTGATAAAAATGCATATTCCACCACCATCAGAGCCTCGGTCTTTACGAAACATTAGGTAACCAGGCAAATTTATTAAGCTATCTGGTATTCGATCAGTTAACCATATTTCCGTAATTAGTATTATGCATGCATTGGTATTTTGGATGCTTACCTTCAGTTCGTCGAGCTTGTTTGTCATAGAGCACATATTACTATACCGTAAGGAGACTTCAATTAAAGATGATTTTAGTTTTTTGGCTGTTGTTCTTTGACTTTGATGATTTTCGGTATTGAGTTTATATACCTGATCTTTATATCTGTTTCACCCTGTTCGTTTCTTCTTTTAAGTTCAGCTACCAGGCTAGCCAAAAACTTCCTCTGTAGGTGGGTTTGGTCACTTTTTATGTACATTCCGCTAGTGTTATCCAGTTTGTGTTTTTTCCTCAATGCCTCTATAGCTAGGGTTTTGGTTGAGAAGATAACTTTTATAGGTCTCACCTTCTCAGGGTCATGTTTTCCAAGACGATGTATTTTAAATTCTGAGTCTGATATCTCTACATTTAGTTGTTTTAAATCATCCTCTATTATATTGTTCTCACTTTTATTTCGCTCTTCCTTGTTTGGCTTATCGGATTCCTTGAGTCCAAACAGCAATATGTTTGTGGCACGTTTTTCTCTCTCCATCATCTCTTCAAATAATGTAGGCTCCATAGTTTCATTGTGCGACAATGTGGATGGTTTTTGGATTTTAATGCTCTCTACTTTATCCTCCAGCTTGACTATGTTTCCTTTCAACTCTGCGGCATCTTTTTGAATTTGTAAAACATCTGCATAGTTTTTTGTTGTTGCTGCTATACGGTCTTTGACCCCTTTAAGTTGGTCCCGGATATCAATAACCTGCTTTTCAAGATTAGGTATTTCATCAAGGATTTTTGGTAAGTTGGGAATTGCTTTACGAATAGTTCCCAAGCAGTCGCCACAGTAACACCCTTGATTGGGAAGTAAAAGCTCTTATTTCGCTCTTCTTTTACTTTTTTATTTCGATGTAATTATTATGCACGTTATGTTTTCATATAATATGTTTTTGGAACAATAACCGTACGTTCTGAATCTAATACGTATTAAAACACCTGACGAGCAACAGGGAAATCTCAAAACTAAACGTACTAGAAACCGTCACGTTAACTAAGATTCGAAACTTCATATGGGAAAGAATATATAGATGTCGCACAGAACTAAAAAATATTTCACTTTTTATAAGGGTATTCTATGTAGGTCATACCTCTATTTTGAACAACTTCCTGCACTGCCAAGGGCTAACATAATCTATTTATTTTATTAGATACTGAAACCTACAGGTTATGCACCCTGAGGAAATATTTTTTAATATTAAACAAATTATGCGACCGTTAATTATAATATGTTTCTTCTAATATATGACTAATTTCAAAGGCGAATCGATATTAAAGCGGGTCGATATCCGACCACATCTCAAGGCGATTGTTTGCGTAGGCGTGGGAAACTGAACAACTTGTCCCTCTGTTCGGATTTTAGTTTTAATCTCTGAAAATTTGCATGTTTCGGAGATAAAATGTAAGATAAGACCTTCTGCGGTATTACAATCGTATGTTCTCTTTAATAGGAGTGTCAACGGGGCCATTTTTTATTCGGCATTGGATTTGGAATTCTGCATGAGAAAAAGCGGATGGTAACCGTAAGGTGCATACAGTACGCAAATTCAGTTCATAAATGGGTATTACAAGTGATTTTGCGTATTGTATGAATTTATTTTTATTAAGAAACCAAACCTTCTTGCATAGAAATTAAATAGTTACCTAATTCTAAAAGGAAATATAAGTTACACGATAGCCAAAAGAAAAACGATCCAACCTTTGGTGGTTGTTTACGTTAACACCATTAAGATAAGTGGGTACCGATGCAGGGCCTATTTTACCACTAGGCCTACTAGGCCCGTGCCTAGGGCCCAGTATCACAGGGCCCGAAACGGTACCCTGTTCCAGCCATTCTTTAAATTTAGTAGGTAATAGGTAGGTAATAGTCGAGGTAATAGTGCTGCTGAAAGTTGTTCAGAAGCAGCTAGGTATTTTGAAAATGTACAGTGTTTATACAAGATGGTCGGCTAGAGCTTATGCTATAAAATCACTTGCACTTTGTTTTAATGAAATAGAATTAGCGTTAAAAGAGTTGAATGAAGATCCTCATCAAAAACAATTACCTAGAACAGAAGCAGGAGATTTACTTCGAATAACAGAGACATTTGAATTTAATCTTATGACAGTAATTTGGAAAAGAATTTTGGACAGAATAAATGCCACTAGCAAATCTTTACAAAACACTGAAGCAAATTTAACTGTCGCTTGTACACTATATAATGGTCTAATTGATTTTATAAAGGATTTCAGAGAAAAGTTTGCAAAATTAGAAGAGTGAAACAAATTCAGCCACATGCTTTGTATAAAGATGAAACGTCAAGAGTTCGCAAGAGAAAACAGTCTTTTGATGATGGACCAGCACAACACATTATTTTAAATGGCTCTGAGAATTTCAAGAGTAATGCTTTTTTCCCATATGTGATAAACTAATTACAGAATTCAAACTGAGAATGAAATTGTATGATCCTGTAAACGAAGTCTCTGGTGTAATTATGAACCGTCAAGTGAACGTTTTAATATTAGTGTAAAAAATATAGAACACTTTTATAATATGGATGTCGATATTCGTGATAATTTAGTGGATTAGCTTGTACAATTTAAGGAACTGTGCAAATCAAATACATTTCTCTGGATCCACAAAAAATGTTAAAGTTTTTGATCGACACCAATATTTTGTCTACTTCTTCAAATGATGAAATATTGTTACGATTATATTTAACAATTCCTATTAGCAATGCATCGGGTGAAAGATCCTTTTCTACTTTAAAACGAGTCAAATCTTATTTAAGAAACACATTAAATGAAAAGAATCTTGCATCCTTAGCTATATAAATGTCCAAAGCGATATTTTGGATAAATTAAACATAGATGGGATAATCAATAAATTCTCCGAAATAAAAGTGAGGAAGAAATTTTAGACAATTGCCTATCTAGTCATTAACAATGTTATTAAATCATAAATACTCGGGTTCCTTTACTTCTTATTAGTCATGCTTAACTTTTGAATAAAAATTTTTGTTTTGTTACTTATTTGCTTTATGTATCTAATTATCTAAACATATTTATTTTTTTTTTCATATTATTTTGATTTTTACATGGACGTCCTCATAACAGAAATTAATACAGAATCTTTAAGCCTATTGGTTACATTCCAATATACGGAGCAAGACAGGGCCCGAAAATTTGATGGTGCCTAGGGCCCAACTCAGCTGAAAATAGGCCCTGTACCGATGGCATCAGCGTTTAGAAAGAATAGTACGTCCTGATTATTACATAGTGCCTTGCCGAGTACGTCTGATTACGGTCTGATTTTGTTTCATTTAAAATTAGTTAGCTACAGTGACTTGCAATTATTGTGAATTTTGTGGTTGTACTGACTGTTTTACGAATTGGGTGAGTCTACTCACGGGCAAAATGAATTTACCATTACACTTGTATTTTATTTAATTATTTATGAATATACAGGGTGTCCGGAAATAACATCGCCAAATTACAGAAGGTGATTCTACATAAGAAAACATGAGCATTTTTTCATATGAACATGGGTCCGAAAATGCATAGTTTCCAAGATACAGGGTGTCAAACTTTTTATAAAAAATCAGTTTTTTGTTAATATCTTAAATATGATTTTACTGATTTTGTTGAAATTTGTCAGGGTTATCTGTAGTAATAAGGGGCTCATTTAGTTTTAATTAGATTAAAAATATAATGTCCAGTGGCGTCCCGGAGGGCATCATACCAAATATTATTGACAAAAAAAGTGTGCGCCGCTGACTTTTTCAAACATTTTATATTTTTTTCGTATTAAGCAACTAAAAATACAATATTTTTGATTCTCGAGTTGTTTTCGTATCTTGCGTTGTTTTCGATAAAAAAAGTAAAAACCGGTTTATTACATTTCCAAACTTTTTTGATAAAATCGATATTTTTATTTATATCTTAAATATGCTTTTACCGATGTTGTTGAAATTTAATAGTTTTATCTGTAGTAATAGGCGGCTCATTTAGCCTTTACTAGATTAAAAATATAATGTCCAGTGGCGTCCCGGGGGCATCATACCGAATATTATTGACAAAGAAATGTGCGCCACTGACTCTTTTAAACATTTTATATTTTTTTCGTATTAAGCAGCTAAAAATACAACATTTTTGTTTCTTAATTTGTTTTCGTATCTTGCTTCGTTTTCGAGAAAAAAAAATAAAAACCAGTTTATTACATTTCTTTAGGGCACAAAATTCTACATCAAACGCTGTAATAAACTGGTTTTATTTTTTTTCTCGAAAACGAAGCAAGATACGAAAACAAATTAAGAAACAAAAATGTTGTATTTTTAGTTGCTTAATACGAAAAAACTATAAAATGTTTAAAAGAGTCAGTGGCGCACATTTCTTTGTCAATAATATTCGGTATGATGCCTCCCGGGACGCCACTGGACATTCTATTTTTAATCTGATAAAGGCTAAATGAGCCGCCTATTACTACAGATAACCCTACTAAATTTCAACAAAATCGGTAAAAGCATATTTAAGATATAAATAAAAATATCGATTTTATCAAAAAAGTTTGGAAATGTAATAAACCGGTATTTACTTTTTTTTATCGAAAACGACGCAAGATACGAAAACAGCTCAAGAATCAAAATTATTGTATTTTTAGTTGCTTAATACGAAAAAAAAAATAAAATGTTTGAAAAAGTCAGCAGCGCACACTTTTTTTGTCCATAATATTCGGTATGATGCCCTCCGGGACTCCACTGGACTTTATATTTTTAATCTAATTAAGGCTAAATGAGCCCCTTATTACTACAGATACCCCTGCCAAATTTCAACAAAATCAATAAAATCATATTTAAGGTATTAACAAAAAACTGATTTTTTATAAAAAGTTTGACACCCTGTATCTTGGAAACTATGCATTTTCGGACCCATGTTCATATGAAAAAATGTTCATGTTTTCTTATGTAGAATCTCTCTCTGTAATTTGGCGATGCTATTTCCGGACACCCTGTAGATATTTGACTGATTCTTTAATTCAGTGCACTTGCATTTTATTTAATTGTTTATGATTATATATTTTACTGATTATTTAATTCAGTGCGCTTGCATTTTATTTAATTATGTATGAATATATATTTTACTGATTCTTTATTAAGCACTTGATTACTGATTACAATGTGGTACTTATACCTAGGCCTTATTATCTGTCGTACAGATAGACACAGTCGTTCGTGTCAGACGCTGTCGTTCAGTGTCGTATTAAAAAAATTTTTACTATCCAATGAAATTTTCTATAAATTGTTAAATTTGTCGCTACCAATTCTTCAATTCTTTTATAAAAATTCAATGAAAATTACGGATATTTTTAAATTTTAGCACTAAAAAATTATTCCTGTCGTTCGGAATATTAGGCATTGTCGTTCATGCCCACATACTGTCGTTCAGTATCTTCACTACTGTTATCATATTCCTGTCGTTCGGAATATTAGGCATTGTCGTTCATGCCCACATACTGTCGTTCAGTATTTTGTCCGCTTCAAATTGTAATCATTAAAAATTAATAATTAATAATTGATAACAAATATATAAAGAAATACATGACACCATAATAAGTCAGATTTATTTGTTTAGGCAAATTCTTTTGCTCACAGATTGTTTTTACATTATTTACAAGTAAATACAAAATACACGTTCAACAAAAAGACGGCCAGCCTAGTTATTTGATAAGACAATCTGAGTAATCGTTTAGTTATTGTAAGTAGTAAATAAGTTCGTACATTTTATTTTATTTATCTGAAATATTATATTTTTTTTATGTGTGATAAATTGAATTCTATTCTTCTTCTATTAAGTAGTTTAACTTTGATTTACCATGGGACCTTAAATTTTTAAGGGTCTCACAGTATATTTTGTTACGGACACCCACGCACGTTTATTTGGCCCCTAAAATAATAAACAGGAAACGATTTCAATATATCTGCTTCTATAAGGAGGTTGCAAGCATTTTTGTGGAAAAGTGGGCAACATATCTGTTCTTATGGATTTTGGGGCACTGAATACGAATATGCCTGTTTCCCAGCTGATTTTTGTGAAATAAGTCTGAAGTTTTCAAAATGGCGGCTATTTTGGTAGTTTTTCCCAAAAACTACGTATAACTTGAACACCTTGCTAGGTATAAAAAAAATTCAAGAGAGCAAATTTGTTACGGAAAAAAATACATAGAATTGCATGCATTATTAAAAAATAAATGCTCCATAGGTTATGGAGTAGGCAATATTGACTTAATTTAATTTTAATGATAAAATCCCTCTTTTATTTCTTGTTTTGCCGTTACGCATATTTTACTACTACAAATTTTATTTAAAATTCATATCTTTATGCCTACAAGTTACACCTATAAATCTGGTAAATGATAGATTTGCGACCGTGTACGTACTACAACGTCGTGGAAAAGTAGTTATTCGAAAAATAGGTAAAGACAGATTATAACCCTAATAAATGAAATATAACCTGATGGAAAACTCACCGGCATCGGCACTAAGTTTATCTGTTTAGGCGCGGTATTTTGAAATTCAAAAAAATTCAAAATAGCGTCTCTTTTTTCTCAAAATGGTGCCCAATTCCAAAAAAAAAATAAACAAAGGGCTAACATATAACATAATATATATTATTCTGGATAGTGTATTAATAATCCCACAATAATATCACCAAGTTTATTTAAACAGTCTCTTTTCGAGTTAATACTACATTTGTTTGACCTCTCCTGCATGAACTATTGCTTGAAAAGGCATTCTTACAGCTGCAAAAAATAATGGCTTCCCAAGATTTTGGGATTGGGGACAAAATTTTAATATAGGCTTTAACTGACCGCCACACGATTCTCATCCCATCTCCGTTGGAGATAGCAAATCAGGTGTTGGAACGAAAGATGCATCCACACCAAGCTTTGGAAGTGTGCACGTCTTATATGAAACATTAAAGCGCCACTGTGCACTGGTGAGAGCTGTACCTGAGAAGATTTAAATTTTAAGATGAGTTCAAGCCTTAGTTGATTGGAACTTTCAGTGGAGCTACCATATAATTTACAAACAAAAGTTTCAGTCAGCTTCTTTAATGGTTTCCGAGGTTAAGTCTCCAACACCAACAAGATTTTTCAAAAGATGGAGATTTGCCAAAAAAAATATTGCAAGCGATTGTTTTGCTAATACCAAAAATAAGGGAGGTAGAATCACAGCCTGTAATCGCATGAAATGGAAGAACTGAAACTTCACCTGCGAAAGCAGGCTTTTCTCTAATATTGTGTATAAGTACCTTCTTCTACCCAAGGCTGATTGCATTTCATTTTATGAAATAAAGCTAATACCAAAATTATGACATCGTGTCGCGTGCAAAAGGCACAAATAAATTAGCATCAGTGGAGTGTATGCAGTGTAGAATTATTCGGATGTCGGCTTCCTCACGTACTGCTTGTAGCTGCTCTACATTCAGGTCAGGTTGTTTGCACCAAACAACGTGCTCCTCTTCGAATCCGCCTGACAAAATTATCGTTTTATTGATTTCGTTGTGACACCTTATTTGATTAGATAGGAAACATGCTAGATCGGCTTTATTTTCCGGCATAGTCAAGAAATCATTAAATTTACTAGAAACTGATCGATTTTCTGTTGCCCTTCTTATTATGTGACATCTAGTTTTCCTAATTTTTGCCAATAGATAATAATAACTTGATAAACGCATCAGCTAGTTCACCAAAATTTTTCTCATAGCTTTCCAAGGGAAATTACAAGTGCTAGACCATCAATAACAAGACTGCTCAATAGTTATTAATGGAGGGCAAGATATATCTTTTGGGGATTCGTCGCTAAGGATGGACATATTTCCAGATTTTGATGACCCATCTGTATTCGCTAAAGAAATTGGCACGGACTTCAACTCATGATTTAAAATATTAGTCAAATCAATAGACCGACAGCCTGCGAGGCAATTAAAAGGCGTTGAGTTAGATTTTTATCAGTTCTCATTACATATGTTTTGTTTTTAATCGTTGGGTATATTCTAATTTCGTAGAGGGATCTGAAAGTTTTGGTTTCGGTTTTTTCAAAGTTGCACTCAAACCTATTTTGGGTTTTCCTTGATCAGAGAATATTAGTCTGTCTTCAACAAATGTTTCTAATTTTGATTCACCTATAGAATAAGCATTCAATAAAGAGTTTTGTGTATGGTCTGTTGCCACCTCTTTTGTCACAATGTTCTGTATGTTTTCTGTTTCATTTAACGTCATAAAATCGATCTCTTTAAATGCGGAAAGTATGTTATCTTCATCAGCATTGTCTCTTATAGTCAAGCCCGTAAACTTAGCCCCAGCATTGCTAGCTTTAAATAGATCAAAATATTTTAGGAAGTTAGAAGATTTTGTTAAATTGAGCAAATTGATGTACATTCCTGGAGTATCTATTTGAGCAGCAGGAATCAGTTGGGATTTCAATTCGATGTTCTGTTCTTCTAAAAAAGTAATAAACTGCAAAAGCAGTAGCTCCGCATAGCTCGTAGAGTGAGTTTATGAGCTCGTATACCTCTAACGTATGATTTTCCTGCTAAAACTCTTTCAGATAATATTGGTTCTAATATTTCAGTTTCAATTAAAATTTCCGCATGCCCGGAGTCTTCAGCATAAGATCCTAATATTTTTTTAAAGAATCGTCGATATATGTAGTTCAGCTAATTTAGGAATCAAACGCTCCAGGTATTTTGCTACCGACTGTTCTAGTAGTAGAATATTCTTTGATACAACATACTTCTGTTTTAAGGTTTCAGCAACGAAAAAAATCCTAACTTTTTACTACTGTGTTTAATGTAGTAACCTCATGAGCAATAAAATTTGTAGTAGTAAAATATATGTAACGGCCAAACAAGAAAGAGGGATTTTATCATTAAAATTAAATTAAGTCACTTTTGCCTACCCCATAGCACGCCTATGGAGCAATTATTTTATAACAAATATACATATACATAGAAATATTTTTTAAAGACTGTCTCCACAATATTAACATCATGTACGTCAAGAAGTAAGGTGAGTTGGTTTTTGTCTTGATATAGAATTTTGTTGACAGCCGCACGATCTATTGATATAAACAGATTTTCAGACATAAAAGCAATAAACTTTAAGTGAGCTTGGTATTAATAAAACACGTATTATGTTTGCCCTTTGCTATCAGCTAGCATTTATGTAGCTGGGCTTTTATTATTTTGCAGTATGCTTCGTTGAGTGGTGAGAAAGATTTATCAATTTGATAAGCTTTGGTAAGCTAAAACTTTTTCAATTTGCTGGTACTCTAATTTTAGCCCTTTTTGCATGAGGGCACTCTCTTTTAGATGTCTGGGGTTTTGATAGGTAGCTGAGATAATTAGGCAAGACACGTGGAACTGCACCGAAGTATGTCTACAAATAAGTAATGAAAATAATTACCAAGGAATTAAAATTCACACATCTAAAAGATATATTTACTTTCATTGCCTGCATTAGACCTAGACCTACTACCTACTTAGTACTGCACCTAATTATTAAATATAATTATCAAAAAAAATTACCTGATTGTAGACAAGCATAAACTAAATATACCTAACTTTTTACCAAGACCGTGTTCTTTAGCTCTACTGTTATAACCTGTTCTGTATACTCCATAATATGGGTTGTAGTCCTTCCAGTTTCATTACGCCTAAAGTGGATTTCACATCACACACCTAAAATATATATTTTCTTCATATTGCCTGCGTTAGACCAAGACCTCGGTCAGGATAGTCATTGAATACAACACAACTACCCCGGGGGTAAAGTAAGCAGGCATAAGCAAAAAATTAAAAAATCACAGAATGAATTAATATCATATGTGGTGCACGTAATGGTAGGCACAGCCTCTAAAAATACAGTGTATATGACTAGTCACTGCCTATAAAAATAGAAAAACAAAACTTACCCGAGTATTCTTGGTTGGACAATAGTATATTTAGCAATGAAACACCTTGTATATCATGCAAATTTTAATCCAAAAGGA
>MU184544.1:63088-75472 GCA_016904865.1 Pissodes strobi
CTACGTAACTAAATATTCAGCCAGACCAAATAATCTATCCGCCCGTCAATCTAATTGTAACAGCCCTTCAGGCTAGCTCTCCCTCTCTCTCGCTGCTGTTCGTGGTTAATATTTTCGTGAGGAATATCCCAGGGGACTTACGAGATATGCATTCCCGAATATTTTGGTAATACTTACGACCTTCTATACTCAACCTGAAGTTAATAAACCAAGCCTTTTTTACACCGAGTGTTTCTATCCATCTCATCCAACTACCTATATCTGAGCTCCGTCTTCTGAAAGAGCACAGCGCAACTACTGCAACGAAGTCAGGTCCATAGGCAACAAGCGGTAGGAGCGTATATGTAACAGTATATTGCGCACATATTTTATATTTCTCCTAAAATATCTGTTGTTTTATCAAAAAATCTAAAGTATTTTTGTCGCACGCTAACAATAGCGCTATAAAAAATAACAATTTTTCTAAAAAATCACAAGAAATTTGGTATTTTATTTTAGTTTTAACGGAAAAAATGCGGATTTTTTTTTTGTTTTTTTTTAAACCTTAAACTTGAAATATATTTGTATCGAGCATACCGGACCACTCGTTACGTTTTGTCTTCAAATATTTGAACCCTTCATGTCTGGCCCCCGCTCGCTTCGGGGACGTAATCAACAAATACTTACCCAAAATATGGGCGAAATCATCCTCCTGAATTAATTTGGCAATTGGGAATACACAAACAAACAAAACGAAACGAAGCAAAAATGTTGACAACAAACAAAATTAATATTCCGTATTTTTTTTAGTAAATCAACTTGAAATAAGGTTCGTCTTATTATATTAAATACTTCTGTTAAGTAATTTTGATAGCATTATTGTTAAGGATCACATATTTTTCTGCTGCGTGACATATACCTATTAACAACTAAATTTGAAGCGTTAATTAATTTTCCATAACGTTTTGCCACTAATAATTTTGACAAAGAAACATCGAATTCTATTAAATCACGACACTTTAAAAGTGCACATATCTACAGTGACAATGGCACAAATTTCGTGGGAGCCAGTAAGATTCTGCACAAGGAAGTACAAGATATGATCAAGACCTCCAGCATAGAAGACAAATTAGTAAATATAGGAACACAGTGACATTTCATACGCCCCGCATCGCCTCACTTTGGAGGCCTATGGGAAGCTGGAGTCAAATCTATGAAGTATCATATGAAGAGGGTGATCGGCGAGACCTGCCTTTCTTATGAAGAAATGACAACGCTTATGCACCAAATAGAAGCTTGTCTAAATTAACGGCCACTAAGTACTCTAAGTAACGATCCAAGTGATCACGTGCTGACACCAGGACATTTTCTGATTGACAGACCCATGGTAGAGTTTCCAGATCCTATAAACAAAACAATTAATTTCAATTTAAATGAAAGATGGAAATTGGTGCGGAAAATCAAAGTAGATCTATGAAAAAGATGGTCATCAGACTACTTAAACCAACTACAGCAGAGGTACAAATGGAAGACGTTACACAAAACACCTGGGGTCGGAGAAGTAGTACTAGTAAAAGATCAAGACATCAATCCAAGCAAATGACCTCTGGCAAGAATAATAGATGTGCATCCATCTAAAGACAAAGTGGTACGGGTTGTATCTATCCAGAAGCCAGGAGTAAATGTGACTAAACTTCCTATACACAAGTTAATACGCATACCCACGCAGCCAGAACCGACCAGAGAACATACAAGAAACAGAGGTACCAACCTATGGAGAACTGTAACCATAGTAATCATTTTCCTTTTAACACTACAAAAGTCAACGGCACAAAAATATACGGTACATTACCCACCTCCATGGTTGTATATAGAAGAGGTTGGTCATGCCAAAATAGACAGAGGAATGTTCAGACTAGAAGTCAAGTTTGATAAATATCAACTAGTCAACGATACGAAAAATATAAATGATTCGATACACCAGTTAAATTCCCTTTGTGAGAGTGCCAAGGAATTCGCTGCAAACACACAATATTCTTCGCTAATTCACCAGCTACGAGAAAAGCAAAGCTGAATAGAATGGATGGGCAAAGGAATGGAAGACGTAAGCTCCAAGAGGCAGAAGCGAGGTATAGTTGGAAAGTTGCTCACCTCCCTCCTCGGAGTAAACGATTAAGTCTACCTGGATATAGACAAGTTGGAACAGAATTAAAAAGAGCTAATTAAGGCATCTAGCCATCAAACAAAGTTCATGCTCCACGTGCTAACTAAGTTCAACAAAACAGAAACAAGAATACAAGAATCAACAACCAACTCAGACAATTCCAGGAAAAGATAAGCGAGACAACCGAGGCAATAAGAGAAATGAGCCATTGGTATCAAGCAGTAGATAGAAACCTCCTAAATATCCACCTTCTAAGCAGTTATCAAATTGTATCCAATTATATTGATAACATAATGGAATATCATCAGCGATTGCTAGATGTGCACTATCACGAAGCCACCTGTTGGAGCTGATATCTCCAGTCGAGATTGAGCAAGCAATTGCCGAGGTATCCAGAAAGTTACCGTCAAACTTACAAATTGTGACATTTCCACTCATAACGACGAGAATCCATCACACCAAAACAGACATGCATGTGTTTGGGTACTTCCTTATAACAGAAGTTGACGACTTCCTAATCATAATAGCAACACCCATTCCTCTAAAGATCACGCCAAAGGCATACTGGATTTTGGATGTACCTAACAACAAACTGGCTGTAAACTACAACAGACAGCTCTATTTTCAAATCAGCGAACAAGATTTCCATGATTGAATAACGATAGACCACGATGTCTATGTTTGTGCTCCAGTAACAACACGAAGCAACGAACAGAAAACACAACATGCGACACTCAAGAAAACCAGCTGCAATCCCTGATTTGGAAGCAACTTATATTACCCAATGCTTGGTTATTTATCTCACCATCAAAAGCAAAACCCAGAGCTGTTTGACTCAACTACTCCCTTTGAAACCCTTCAAAGGCTAATTATTCTACATATCTAAAAAATGCCCTACTACAGTGTACATTAAGTAAATCTATCAAGGGCTGCCTAGACATTTTGGTAACCCCAAAGGGGTGTCCTTGGCCGATTTCCTTAAAAGGATTTTTCCCACACTCCTACGATCATTAGTACCTGAGATATGGTACCTCGCCCCTTTTAATAATTCACCGAGTACAATATATTGGCACTGCTCCTTCTTTTTATTGTCCATTTTTTTAAATTAATTTTTATTTCAATTAAAAAGAAATGCCAACTGCAGTAGGACAGTGTTTTATCGCGACAAAAACTTCAACTAAAACTAAATATTGACATAAATATTGATGAGTGTGAGTTGAATTTCTAAATTCTGACGAAACACTAATAGTATCAAGTATTGTCAGTAATACTGATCGTGTGAGAGTACATCTTTCAAAAACGTGGGCAGCAAATTTAAAAATAAATTTGGCGAAAATATTTCTAATAAAATATTGAGTTTCATTTAAATGCAATTAATAGTAATTCTTCTTCAGATGGGCAATAGCTTATTCGGTGATAGGACCATTCAGATAGCACACCTTATTTTTATATATTGAATTACTATTCATTTATTTTTATTGGAGACATCTGTGGTTCGCAACCAAACTTACTAGTATTGACGAGTGCAGACAATGACTTACCGTTGAATCTTGAGTAGTCTCTAGAAAAAGCTGAATACATTTAATAAGATGAAGGGCGGCATTAAACCACTTATCTCTCCACCACTGCCCTGAAATCAGCCCATGATCCATGCTCTTCTTCTTTTAATTTACAACGGCAATTGCCTCGAAGCATTAAAAAGATTCCTTTGTTTAGCTCTTAAATCCTTCTTGATGGTTTCTTAATTAGCCAATCCCGTTCGATGCATTATCATGAGGAAGAAGGATGGATCTTACTGATTTTCAACTGGTTTTTATCATTTGATAAAGCTTACATAATTTGTATATTGGATTATATGTTCCTTTAGCAGGTTGTCTACCAGATAATTAAATGGAAATATCTGAATTATTTTTGAAATTAGGAAAAAATATTCCGAAAAAATGATTTTTGATTTTACATAATACGCTTTTGTTTTAATGTATACTTTATGTTTCAAAAAAGCAAGGGACATGCCAATGACGTCTTACCAAGAAATCATTGGGACATGCCAACTTTGTTTCTAAATGCAATATACATTTTTTAAAGATTTTAAATTTTCAATTAAATTCTGTATATTTGTATAATATGTATGTATAATGTATGATAGTTATAAAACTTTAAATCAATTATGGAAGTTTAAATCAATACGGATACCACGATTTTAAAAATAAACCAGTTAAAAAAGAAGATGACATGAATTTATTCAAATTATAAGAGGAAGTTTTAATCAAGATTCAAATTATTTCAATAAAATTTTATGGACCGATAAGGTACCACTGCTGGTATTTATAATACGGAAAACTATCATACTTGGTGGATGAAAATCCACAAGGTGTTGAGTCAATTGTTTTGAAAAGACGTTTCTCAAGGCGAGTTTGGTTTTGCATTTATAAGGTCCGGTTTTTATCCGTGGTACATTAAATGGGCTAAGGTATTTGGAACTTCTAGAAAATTAAATTGGCCGAATGCCACTTTATCGATGAACTACCCCTTCAAAGTCAGTAAAAGATAATTTGGCAACAAGACGAAGCAATTTCTGATAATATTTTGGCAATAAGAGACTTTCTTCATAATAATTATGTAGTGTGGATGGGTAGATATGTAACAATCATCTGTCCCGCGAACTCCTCAAATCTAACGCCCATGGATACCTTCCTTTTTGGCTATATGAAAAATACAGTCTATAGAGTCAGAGGGAAGTTGAAACGAAGTAATTAAAAACTGGAATGCCAGAAATATGACGAAGTTAATGGGGGACATGCAGAGCATTTCATTTATCCTAAAATATATGTTTTATTTATTTTCCTGTTTATGATTGATTATTCGTATATTATTTAACGAGCGTATAATATAGGTCATAATCATCAGAGTGTACTAAGATTTATTATCTCTACATGACTTAAATGCTATAGTTTATCTAGAGTCATTCTTGTAGGCGTTTCCAGTTGTACGACGAACTGGTGCGCTCTTGCCGTCTGTCTTAACTATCTGACAGGCGTTGCTAGGGGCGGGATGAGGCGTGCCAAATCCTAGGAACATCTGCTGTGAAAGTATCTGTAAAACAGGGACATCTCGGTCACATGTCTGCGGTGTTCCAGACTATCCAGATTCCGGGTCGCCGACGAGACGCACAGCTCTCTTCTGAATGGAATCCAGCAGCTTTAGGGTGTGCTTTGGTGCGGCACCCCAGTTGTGAGAGCAATATTCTAAGCACGGTCTTATTTGCGCTTTGTAGAGCAAGAACAACTGCTGCGGTGTATACAGTTTTTTGTTGTGAAATAGCACACCAAGCTTGTGGGAGGCTGATTTTGCGATGTTAGCCACGTGGTCATGCCAGGGCATATTGCTGTTGACCGAGACACCCAGCAACCCGATTGACGAGGGTGAAGGAATGGTCGATCCTGCCATAACGATGTCCGGGCGCGCCGTATTGGCCCTCTTGGTAAACGTGGCTGCTTGGGTCTTTGCTGCATTGAACTGGACCAAATTTCTATCGCCCCAAGTTTGAACTTTCTCCAGGTTTTGATTAATTGCTGTAATCTGCTCCTGTCTGCGGTGATAAGTCTCAGTCGCTGGTAAAGGCATTTCTGATCTAAATTGGGAGACAAGGGTACTGTCATCTGCAAAACTGTAAACAGGATTATTCGTATCGGTCGGCTGGTCATTAATATAGATGAGGAACAGAGTTGTTAAAAGTATTGCGCCCTGAGGCACGCCCGAGTTAATGGTGAATGTGTCTGAAATGTATCCATCAACTGCAACTAGCGTTGGGTACAAAATATGGGGTTCTGTTTGCAAAAGGTCGAACAGAAATGAAATTTTGTGGGATGGTAGAGATAGGTCCCCTGATAGTACATCTAAGTTTGCGACCTCGGGGGGGTGCCGCTCGAGGGGTGGGGGGATGAAAACTCTGCTTCGCGGCGCTTGGAAGAAAATAGCACCGTTGGAGTAGGTGCTATAAAAAAAAAGTTCAAATAAAATATGTAGAAAACAAAATTACGCACAACTTTGGTTTTATGCACTTTTTCGCTCCGACCAATTTTTTTTGCTCTACGGCGCGCCAAACTTGGGGGGTAGTTTGCAAATTTTAACAAAATCAGAGTTTAATCGCGGATTGAAGCAAATATGGCTACCAAACAATTCTGGTATTTTTTTTTCTGTAAGAGTAAGGTTTTCTAAGTAAACTGATGCTTGATTCGTTAAATTTGACCTTATATTATAAAGGATATGATTTTTTGAAGTGCGCCCTTACATACTCTGATATGGGCATTTTTCATCTATCATGATCTACAGGCGATATTTTTTTATTATTTGTAAAATAGTGCTCGAAAATTGTCTATTGTTTTATTTACTAAATAATTTACAGTTAAAAACTTATAAAATAAAAACCGCATAATGACCAAACTTTAATTGAAAATTAAAATTGTGAAAGTTAAAAACTCATAAAATAAAAAATAAAAACTTCATAATGACCAAACTTTAATTAAAAATTAAAATTGTGAAACAGTTCCACTTCAAATTATTAACACCGTTGACATCTTATTTTGAGACCACTTCATAATTCCACCAGTGCTTGCTCCATCGTGTTCTGTGGGGCCGTCAAAATTCATTTGCAATCATTTGTGCAAATTACATTCATTACATTACAAGGCATTATGGGCCGAATACTAGTGATATTTTTGATAGATATCCCGAAAGTGGGACAGAAGCAGATACGAAATCTGCTGAAAGAAACCGCCGTTCAAAGCAGCAAAGCAGCACGAATGTAATCTTCGATGAATCCATGATTCCAACTGTGTGGCAAGAAAATTTTTTATCGAACAGCTTTAACAAAAGGCGCCTCATTGCAATGTTGCAGATAAAGTTGAAAGCAGAGAATTACACTGTTAAGCAGGCGGTCGAAGACGCAGATACATTAATTGTGCAGACTGTTATCGAACTTGCTTCCTCTTTTTCCTCCGTTTGCGGTATTGGCGAAGACGTAGATTTACTTGTGCTGTTGACTGCTAAAGCCAGAGAAATCCCCAATGTTTACTTTCGCAAGCCGGGTAGAGGCAATAAGGAGGATATGTTCTATTCACCCCAGAGCTTCCAATATAATGAATCTATTGCGAAATGTCTCTTATTTGTACATGCCTTTAGTGGTTGTGACACCAAATCGGCGTTATTCAATCAAGGCAAGATTCGATTCCTTAAAACTTTGGAAAAAAATCCTACAATAACCGAGACGATTCAGGTATTTGATGACCCCAATGCAGAACTCACGAAAGTAGCAGCTGCTGGCGAACTGTTTATGCTGCGGCAGTATGGTGCAGACAGCAAACATCTCACGTTAGATTCTCTGCGGTATACCAACTTTGTACGGGCCGTCTCCAAAAACTCCTTTAATCTTGCGTCACTGCCACCAACATCCGATGCGTGCTATCATCATTCCTTACGAACCTATTGTCAAGTTCAAAACTGGCGGGGAGTCCACAAAACTCCAGAAGATCATGGATGGCGAAAAACCGCAACAGGACTAGACGCTATACGCATCTTAAAGGAACCAGCTCCAGAGGGTCTGCTAAAACTATCTCCTGTAGTTGTCAGAAAAGTTGTGGTCCTGCTTGTGGTTGCCGTAAAGCAGGATTGAAATGTTCGGTTTTGTGTTTATACTGTACTGGGACGTCCTGCGAAAACATTACTAACCACATTTTGCTGGAGGAAGACATCGCAGAAGATGCCAAAAACGTTTCCGATCCAACAGAGGACGATGAGGACTCAATTTTACGGTCGCCATTTTCTTGACAACTTCTTGATCTTGTCTTGATCTTGTCTTGATTTCAAGACAAGATCAAGACAAGAAATGATCCTTGTTTTTCAAGACAAAACAAGAAATTACTTCTGAAGATTTCTTGGCAAGAAATCAAGAAAATCTTGAAATTTCCTGAAAATATAAAATTAAAAAAAAACTGATCTGTTTGCTAGTTTATCGAAGAAAAAACAAGGCACTGAAACATTTTTAATGGAAGGATAAAAAAATTATTATGTGAAAAATAACATTTTTATTTCCAATGTTTTTTTTTTATCATTTTTGGATATGTTATGGCCTAAGTACCAAAAAGTATTTTGCAAAGCGAGTCTACTTCAGTGGCAGCCAAATTGGCCAAAGGAAATAAATATGTAAAAATTTGCAAAAATCATTTGAAAGGGGTCGGAATATTGACTATTAAAAAATCAGGTCAGAGCAAGCGGCTCTAAGTGAAGAGAATAGGCAAACATTTGTAAGGTCCACAACAATATAGAACATATCTACCAGAAAAAAAATTAATTTGTCAACACATATTATGAAGCAACGAAATGTAAAACAATACTATCCTGACCGCGTGACCCTCGATTCCAGGCATAAAGCATAAACATCATATCAACCAATCTCATCCCGACTTTTAAACAGGAGTTTCCCTCTTGTCAAGGTATCAAGAAACGACTTTTAAACGGGGTTACCCTTTTGTCAAGATGTCAAGAATTTTCAAGATTTCTTGAGTCAAGACAAGACACCAACTCTCAAGAAATGATCAAGACAAGATTTTTTTTATTTCTTGAAAAAATTTCAAGACAAGACAAGAAATTGCTTGTCAAGACATGATTTCTTGTCTTGCCGATCCCTACTCATTTTAATGTCATAAAACTCCGATATCGACCGTGGAATAGTCCTCTTGGGGATACCACATTAAAAAAAAAGCGCCGATCAGCTCTACCTCAAGGGTTGTGTGGAAACGAGTTGAAAATTATATTTTCTTGTATTATAGTTTGCACTAAAGTAAAAAAAGTTATTGTAGGTCAGCAATACTAAGGAAATATCGACCGTAGATCATGATAGATGAAAAATGCCCATATCCAAGTATGTAAGGGCGCACTTCAAAAAATCATATCTTTTATAATATAAGGTCAAATTTAACGAATCAAGCATCAGTTTACTTAGAAAACCTTACTCTTACAGAAAAAAAATATACCAGAATTGTTTGGTTGCCATATTTGTTTCAATCCGCGATTAAACTCTGATTTTGTTAAAATTTGCAAACTACCCCCCAAGTTTGGCGCGCCGTAGAGCAAAAAAAATTGGTCGGAGCGAAAAAGTGCATAAAACCAAAGTTGTGCGTAATTTTGTTTTCTACATATTTTATTTGAACTTTTTTTTTATAGCACCTACTCCAACGGTGCTATTTTCCTCCAAGCGCCGCGAAGCAGAGTTTTCATCCCCCCACCCCTCCAGCGGCACCCCCCCCGTGGTCGCAAACTTAGATGTACTATCAGGAGACCTATCTCTACCATCCCACAAAATTTCATTTCTGTTCGACCTTTTGCAAATAGAAACCCCCTGTCGCTTGGCCTAAACGTGCAGAGATAGGTTTTTAGGGAAACTGGCATGCCAGCATGCCAGCTGCAGAGAGAGGCTGGCCGTCCGAAGGACGGCAATTTGTTGAGCAGTCCGTCATGCCAATGTCGAATGCCTTCGAAATATATAAGATATGACTCAAAAACGGGATCTGCTATCACTTATAAATAGTTATGATCTTGAAATAACCATATTTGAATATACCAGAGTGTCTGAGAATAGCAAATCTTGTTTGGACAATATTTTAACCACCTTAGATAATGAGTTCTTTGAAACAGAGGTGCTCGAGCCATATCTTTCAGACCATTACTGTCAAATAATGTATACAAATTTAATGAGGGATACACAAAATTTGAATAGTGGTTGTTTTGTCAGAAAAATATGTGAAAAAAGATTATGTATATTACAAAACGAATTATCAATGACTGATATGGGTCCCTATTATAATTCTCAAGATATAACTTACTTATCTAACTTTATTCTCACCCTTCTTAGTAAAAAAATTGATATTATTTTTCCCCTAAGAAAAGCACACCAGTGTCATAAAAAAAGTGCTAAATGGTTTGATAATACCTTAAAATATAAAAGAGAAAAACTTACATATATTCAAATATTAAGTAAAAGCTCACAAAATGCTAGTTTTAAAAATATGTATAAGATTTAAAAAAAAAGACTATACCTCACATATAAAATTGGCAAAAAAAAAACTATTATAGTGACCTCATAAATAAGTCAGAGAATAAAACTAAATGTGCCTGGCACATAATAAACAAGGAAAGAAATAAAACAAGGGGAAAACTAAACATAAATTGTAATGTGTCTCCTGAAGAATTTAATTCGTTTTTTATATCGATTGCGTCAAATATTGTAAATGATCTAAATATCAATTAGGATCTGCAGGATGAGATGCTTAGAAATATTCCTGAGTCAAAACAATATTTTTTTCTGGGACCAATGTTGGCCTAGCTATTGACTGTATGAAATTGACCCATTCTATGGATGTCTATAATGTAAATAGTAAAATTGTAAAAGCTTGTAAGAATTTTCTTATTGAACCACTAACATATCTTTTTAATCTATGTATATGATCTGGAACCTTTCCAGATTTCTTTAAAGTGACCAGGGTAGTTCCTGTCTTCAAAAAGGGCAACCAGAATAGCTGCAACGATTACAGGCCTATATCAATCATCCCAGTTCTAGATAAAATATTTGAATTAATATTAAAAGAAAAATTAATGAAATTTTTTGAAACTAATAAAATGCTGTACGACGGCCAATTTGGTTTTAGGACTGGTCAGTCAACAATTAGGGCAGTTCTTAAAGTAGTTGAAAGTGCAGTCGAGTGCAGGGAGAACATGTCGCAATAACGTTGTGTGATCTCAGCAAAGCCTTTGACTGCATATCACATGAGTTGCTCCTGAAAAAACTAAGTCGTTATGGGACAAGGGGTTGCCCTTGGAACTTACTTTCGTCATATATGTCAGGACGACAGCAGTGTGGGGATTTTGCTGGAAAAAAACCTGAATATAATCAAATTAAGGCTCGATACTGGAGCCTCTCTTATTTATAATTTACGTGAATGATCTTCATAAATTTGTATTTCCAGTAGAATGTACGCAATACGCTGATGACACAACTCTAATAAATAAAATCAAAAATTAGAATATCTTGAAATCTAACAACCAAGAAATATTAAGGTGCGTATAAATTTGGCGAGACGCGCGCGAGCCAAGCCTATTCATAGAAATTCGTGGCTCGCGGCAACTTTTTTGAAGCAGCGAGCCCGACGCGAGCCTACCGCGAGTATCCCGGATCCATCAGGAGATACGTGCATGCCACGAGACAGCGACGAATTATTTTAATTGAAGCAGGGCCACGTTTGTATTTGTTTTTCGGCTCAGTTCAGAATTGAGTGAAGAAGTGCGACATAATAATCGTGGTTGCGAAATCAAGAAAATAAAAGAATGACCTGCCATGTCTGACGACGAAGAACAAACGGCAGCTTTATTAGATATGTGCAGTGGAGCTTTTGTAATTTCAAGTTTATTAAATAAACAACCACAGGCCGCCGCGTACGACTCATAATTTGGGTATTCCTCGCGATCTGTAAACACTGCCACAGTTTTTGAGAATTCTAAATGCAAAAAAATCTTTTAACATACACGATACTTAAAAAAGATGGTTAGTTATGCATCCTGGTTGTTCCAGGCCCCAAAAAAATAAAATTCTGGGGTTACATTTCACATTTATAATATTTTATTGTTATTGGAAATAAAAATGCTTATTTTTTATGACATTTCAAGGTTAAACAATCAAAGCAGTGCGGTCACTGGCGTAATTTATCCTAAAATTAAGGATGTGTAATGTTGGTGTTCATTACTTATTTTTAGTTTTGTGGTGCATTAATCTAATTTTATTTAGTTATATGGCACCAAATGTTGATGATTATTAAAAGTATTAACAAAAGAGAGTCTGAAAGTATGTGTGGCCATGCCGTACAGTTTATTTTTGTATATTTGATGGCTCTACGCCACTGTAAAACGGAAACGAATTCAAAGGTCTCGCTGCAAACCAAATTTTGAACGAGCCTGCCACGAACCCGTCCCACTAGACGCGCAAAATCCCTTTGAGGTTGCCCCAAAAACCGACAGAAAACGGATCGCTGCAAGCCTCCGTCGAGCCTCCCTCGAGCGGCTCGTGGTAGACTCGCGAACCGCCGTTGGAGGCGCGGCTCAGGCGCGACTCGCGCGCGTCTCGCCATATTTATACGCACCTTTACGTGTGGCTGAGTCGTGGTTTACCAACAAGAACCTAAAGGTGCGTATAA
>MU184544.1:75572-109377 GCA_016904865.1 Pissodes strobi
TTATACGCACCTTTAGGTTCTTGTTGGTAAACCACGACTCAGCCACACGTAAAGGTGCGTATAAATATGGCGAGACGCGCGCGAGACGCGCCTGAGCCGCGCGCGAGCCAAGCCTATTCATAGAAATTCGTGGCTCGCGGCAACTTTTTTGAAGCAGCGAGCCCGACGCGAGCCTACCGCGAGTATCCCGGATCCATCAGGAGATACGCGCCTGCCACGAGCCAGCGACGAATTATATTAATTTAAGCAGGGCCACTTTTGGATTTATTTTTCGGCTCAGTTCAAAACTGAGTGAAGAAGTGCGACATAATAATCGTGGTTGCGAAATCAAGAAAATAAAAGAAAACACCTACCATGTCTTACGACGAAGAACAAACGGCAGCTTTATTAGTTATGTGCAGTGGAGCTTTTGTAATTTCAGGTTTATTAAATAAACAACCACAGGCGCACATGAGTACGACTCATAATTTGGGTATTCGTCGCGATCTGTAAACACTGCCACAGTTTTTGAGAATTCTAAATGCAAATAAATCTTTTTCACATACACCATATTTAAAAGAGATGGTTAGTTATGCATCATGGTTGTTCCAGACCCCAACAAATTAAAATTCTGAAGTTACATTTCACATTTAAGATTTTTAAATATTTTATTGTTATTGAAAATAAAAATGCTTATTTTTATGACATTTCAAAGTTGAACAATCAAAGCAGTGCGGTCACTGGCGTAATTTATCCTAAAATTAAGGATGTGTGATGTTGGCGTTCATTAGTTTTGTGGTGTATTAATCTAATTTTATTTAGTTCTATGGCACCAAATGTTTATGATTACTAAAAGTATTAACAAAAGAGAGTCTGAAAGTCTGTGCGACCATGCCGTACAGTTTGTTTTTGGATATTTGATGGCCCTACGCCACTGTAAAACGGAAACGAATTCAAAGGTCTCGCTGCAAACCAAATTTTGAACGAGCCTGCCACGAACCCGTCCCACTAGACGCGCAAAATCCCTTTGAGGTCGCCCCAAAAACCGACAGAAAACGGATCGCTGCAAGCCTTCGTCGAGCCTCCCTCGAGCGGCTCGTGGTAGACTCGCGAGCCCCCGTTACAGGCGCGGCTCAGGCGCGACTCGCGCGCGTCTCGCGATATTTATACGCACCTTTAGACTAAATGTGGAGAAAATTCAAAATATCATTATATCAAGTAGCTCTCTGGTTACCTCGGGGAGTTCAGTGGGGCTTTTGGGGATTAACTTGGACGACAGGTTAAGCTGGCATACACACATCTCTGTTCTAAAGAAGAAACTCTCCAAAAGTATCTTCATACTGAACAATTTAAAAAATATTCTAGATAGGGCAACACTCATTAGCGCCTATTATGCTGTTTTTGACTCACACATGCGCTATGGTTTAACAGTGTGGGGGAACTCATCGACAGCATCAGATATATTAATAATGCAAAAAAAGGTGGTTAGAATGATGGGTCGAGCAGGTTACCACGATCACTGCAAACCCCTTTTTAGAGATTTTAAAATTCTGACTCTTCCGTGTCTCTATATTTACGTTTACCTGCAATTGTGTGAAATACATAAAAACATAAATAAGTATAAGATAAACTCCGATTTCCACCGGTATCCGACAAGCTCAGCATCACTACTGTGGTTACCGAGGTACAGACTTCAGTTGTCAAAAAACAATTCACTAAACTTTGAAATATATAATTTACTGCCAACTCCTGTAAAAAGTTTCCCAATTAAGAAATTGAAAGAAACAGTAAAGCTGTATCTTTTACAAAATGCCTTCTACTCTACTCGGGAGTGTGTGGAGGCTCTCACCAGCACAAGTAACATGTTTATATGAATACAAAGTTGTATACTGTTTTAAGTTTTTATATGTATTAGGTATGTTAGAGCGGGTTTGTATAAATTTTATCTTATCATCTTTAGGTATATTTATATTAACAATTGCTCTCAAATCTCTTAATATATAGCATTAAAGGTTTGCTTGTTTAGGACTTGCTACAATTGTAATTTTGTTTACGAAGTGGTCAAATAAAATTTCTTTCTTTCTTTCTTTCACTAATATAAAAAGCAATATAATTCGTTTTTATTATATTTCAAGTTAATTTATTAGTGGGTAGCCAATTTTTCACTATCTTTAAGCCACTTACAGTTTTAACTCCCATAACTTTCCAGCTGCTGCTAGAAAATACAATTGCAGTATCATCAGCATAAGAAATGCTTAACCCACCTACACTGTGGGCAAAATTAAATTGGAAACTTCTTTAATGCTTAATAACTTTTTTATTTTCAAAGAATTTTTATCATTTTTGGATATGTTATGGCCTAAGGTATTGACAATAAAAAGAACTTTGCAAAGAGGGCCTACTTCAGTGGCGTACAGAAAAGAGAGTATTTTTCAAACCCAATGTATTTCAGGTCGTTGCAAAAATCGGCCAAATGAAATAAAGATGTAAAAATGGGCAAAAAAGATTAGAAAGGGTTCGGAATATTGACCATTTAAAAACCAGGTCAATACGAACAAAATTAAAATGCATACTTTAATTTTGAGAAAACCATGTCCTACGGGCCAGATTAAATTGGATCCTTTGTTAATGCTTAATGGCTTTTTCTTGAAAGGATTTTTTCATCGTTTTTGGATATATTATGGCCTAAGATATTAGATTCAAATAGAACTTTGTAAAGGGGGGGTCTACTTCAGTAGCATACATTAAAATTTAAAATTATTATTTTTTTTTTATTTCAGACTTCAGAATTTCTGCACGCCACTGAAGTAGACCCGCTTTGCAATTTTATTTTTGATCCTAATATCTTCGGCCGTAAGATTTTCAAATATGATAAAAGTTCCTTTGAAAATAAAAAGTCATTAAGCATTTAATTTGGCCCACAGGACATGGTTTTCCCAAAATTAAAGTATAAATTTTAATTTTGTTTGTATTGATCTGGTTTTTTAAAGGTCAATATTTTGAACCGTTTCAAACCTTTCTTGCCCATTTTTAAATGATTATTTCATTTTGCCGATTTTTGCAACGACTTAAAATACATTCGCTTTGAAAAATATCCCTTTTTCAGTACGCCATTGAATTAGAACCTCTTTGCAAAGTTCTTTTTAATCCCAATACCTTAGACCATAACATATCCAAAAATGTTAAAAAATCCTTTGAAAATAAAAAAGTTATTAAGCATTAAAGAAGGTTCCAATTTAATTTGGCCCACAAGACATGGTTTTCCCAAAATTTAAAGTATTTATTAAAGTTTTAATTTTGTTTGTATTGATCTAGTTTTTTAATGTTCAACATTCCGAACCGTTTCAAATCCTTTTTGCCCATTTTTACATCTTTATTTCATTTGGCCGATTTTTGCAACGACCAGAAATACATTGGTTTTGAAAAATACCCCCTTTTTAAGTACGCCACTGAAGCAGACCCTCTTTGCAAAGTTGTTTTTAATCCCAATGCCTTAAGTTATAACATATCCAAAAATTAAATAAAAGCCTTTTAAAATAAAAAAGTAATTAAGCATTAAAGAAGGTTCCAATTTAATTTTGCCCACAGTGTATATTCAACCTTAGCAACGAGTTTATGTAGGAAATGAACAGCAGCGGACCCAAAACTGTACCCTGGAGAACGCCAATATTTTTTGTTTTTCACTTTCGAAATCTATTTCAGCAGTACATTTTTCCCTTTATTCCTTACAGAGTTACATCTCTTTCTTTGTGTTTCTTCAAGTTTATTAAAATTGTTATGATGACACACACATTTTTTTCGATAAAGTAACTTTTTTAATTTGGGCCACGTGCTTCTGACAATCCACTGAGTTCTTGTTACTGGCGGCTAGCGCCACGGATTCCACTTTGGCTTTCACATTGCTAGGTATTATTATAGCTTTGCATGGACCTTCGAATTTACTCTTATCATTTGATATAATATATCAGATAAATAACAATTTAAATGCATTTTCCCTCATAAAAGTTTGTCGTGTTGTACAGTATCTAACGCTTTTGCCATGTCCTGTAAGTTTGGCAGACATTTCCTCTCTACTTTAAAATTATCAACCACCTCTGTTATAAGTTTATGCATGGCGTCCGAAGTACTACACCTCCCAACAAAACCAAACTGATCGGATGAAAGAACATTATTTTCTCCGATAAAGAGGGTAATTCTTCTCTCCAAGCATTTCTCAAATAATTTAGTAAAATTGCTTATAAGGGTTAGGTGCCTGTAACTGTTAATTGAAGTTTCCGGACCTGACTTATAAAATGGATGTAACTATTGAAAGTCTAAATTAACTTGGTACTATCCCCCTTTTCAAAATCAAGTGAAGTATGTGTAACAAAGGATCAATAATTTCTAAATGAGTTTTTTTCCTGATAGAAGTTGTTTTTAGATGCTCATTTGTGTCTATCCCATTCTGTCCCTTTATAGTTTTCTCCACAATATCCATATCGTCAACCCCAGTACAGCCAGCGATTTTTATTTTTGGATGTATTTTCTTAGGAAGCTCAGCTTTATATTTCCCTTTTAATTTATTTCCAGCCTCTACCTTAAGTTTGATAATTTGCTCAGTATAACATTTTAATACAATACATCCGTTTATAGTTTCACTAATATTTCTTATTCCCACATTTATTTTGAGAGGATTTATGAATTTTTAAACTTCTCTCCTACTTTTTCTGAGCTTTGGTTCACTTTTGGTGTAATAATTATTGTATGTGTAGAGTGTTGCATGTTATGTTCTTCATTTGGTTTTTTTTAAGCCTAGAAGCATATATATTAGTATCTCTTGCATTCTCACATCGCAGCAAAGGGCTATAAAATAGTATACAGGCGGAGCAAGAACCGAGCAAGAGTATTTGGGCCAGGAACCAAATTCTCCGAAGCAATTGGAAAACACCCGGACATATTCCAGGCGGAAATTAACGACATTAAAAGTGGCAGCCGACTCCATAATTAGAAAGAAGAAATTAAAGACATAGAAAGATGTGCTCAGTCAACCGCGACAGAAACTATAGGAAGAAAGAGATTGTCATCTTCTCAGACAGTCAAACAGTCATCAACGCGCTGAGCTCAACAACAATCAGCTCCAGAGTGGTATGGTAATGCTAAATAAACTAGACAAAAATAACAAATTATCCCTTCAATGGATAACAGGACACGCTGGGATAGAAGGCAACGAAAAAGCAGACCAATTGGCAAAAGTAGGAGCACAAACTCCGCTTTTTGAACCGGAACCTTTCTGTGGCATAGGAACTTACACCTACAAGAACAAATTCAGGAAAGAAGAGGGAACCAAATGGATCAATCTATGCGAATGTCTTCCAGGGTTAAGGCAATCAAAGATGTTTCTAGGGCCTCCTCACCCAGGAAGATCAAAAAACCTTATAATACTGAGTAAGAACAATCTCCGCATTCTCGGCGGCTTTCTGACGGGCTAGTGCCGGTTAAGAAAGCACTTGGATAGAAAGAAAGATTGAAAACGAGGACAGTTGCCGGTTCTGTGAGGAGGGGGAGGAAACCCCAATCGCGAAGTGCGAGGCGGTCTATGACGACGACGGAACAGGAGGCACTTTCATCTATAGAACCATCCAGACTACTTGTTTTTATTAAAGCACTGAAGCTGGATGAGATACTCTGATTGAGAATCACATCAACGGAAGTATCATGGAAGGGGGACACATTGGAGCTCTACAGGTCGCAGTGTATTAACACCCTCCTAGATCATTCATTCATTCATTCATCTCTTTGATTGTTTTTTAAAATATGTATTCCCTTTTTCATATCTTCTAATAATTTCACGGCCAGAGCATTCTTGCTACAGGAAGCTTAAATTCATCACACAGGTAAAGTAACACTCTTTTCAATGTCTTGCATCGTGTTTCGGATGCCGACATATCAGATTATTATACTTTAAATTTCTGCCTTTAATGTCGGAATGCAAAATCACGAATATGTGGTTTTATTTACTAAATATTTCGAATAATTAGTATATTTTTATATCTTTGTAGCTCTTATGAACAACTGTCGTATTTGTCTGTTCTACATAAAATTCGCTGAAATATGCTGACTTCAAGTCAAAGATCATAGCGTCAGCATGACGGACGTCAAAATACTAGCGGAGTAGTTTAAAACAATTTTGACACAACGTAACATAAGCAAACTGAATCACTAAATATGTCGGAAATTTTAAAGAATACTGAGATGAATTCTGCATTAACGAGTAATTATTTCTAAATTAAAAACACTGTTGTTTACGAGTACAGATTCTGTACTAATTTTAGTCCAGTCATTAAAGTAGTCGACCAAGATAAGTTTTGTTTCAAAGAATGCGAAGACAAAAACCAGTCCGAGCCTCAAAGGAAATACCGATGATACAACAATATACGCAATTATCTCGGACCTGAGTTGAGATATCTACCGTCGGGTCAATTAGAATAGTTTCGTCGATAAAATGGGATTTGTAGCAATTGATTATCTGCTATATAACTTGAATTTTTGTAGTTGAATCCATATACGGGCTGATTATTATTGTCGTTTGTTTGTTTTCCCTGCGTCCCCGACTGTGGGAAACGTATAAAAAGACATCACCGACACTGACGCTATTAAAAGTGCGATTTGAAATCTATAATTTCATGAAATAATAAAGATGAATACTCGTATTTAATTTTATTAGAGCAGCTCTGCTCTTTTTTCAGTCGATTCGATTAAAGTGTTTGTGTTTTTAAAACTTTTAAAATCAATAAATTGTCATCCAAGAGGAGACTAAATAATACAATACACACATACATACAGGTTATGCAGGCTGAAAAAGGGAATACATTAAAAATAATCAACCTTAGTCAGTATGGTATGGTATGGTATTGTATGGTAGAGGGGTCACTCGGCAAGATTTGCCCTTCAACACGTCAACGACTATGTTACACGAAAATTCCTATCTCTTTCGAGAACCTTAGAATATTTCGAGGGTTGAGGTTTTTTGTAGATCTCAAGGTGCCACAAGGGCATTTTCGAGATGCCTGAACCTTTGGCGAGTCAGTGCATGACATTCGCAGAGCAGGTGTTCTGACGTTTCAGCCATGAGCTGCCAGAATCTACATTGTTCGTCAGTGATTTTCTCCATCTTCTTGAGGTGGTACCTCCAGCGGTCATGTCCAATGAGAAGGTATGCGACCAGTCTTATCTAATTTTTTTTTGTAGCTTGAGACGCTTTTTTGTGTAGTTAGGCGAGTGAGAGGCGAGACTTTTCGCCTGTCTTTGCCCAGGAGCATTGGCCCAATGTGTCTCTTCCCGCATCTTGTTCCCAATTTCTAAGCTCGTTTATTACGTACCCTCTAGTGATGCCACAGAATGGTTCAGGCCCGTAAAAGGCAGTCTGTGCACCATTCCGTACGAGTTGGTCAGCGGCTTCGTTGTCTTCCCACACTCTCGGGCCCTGGTACCCACATTAGGGTGAGTCTGTTTCTATTTGCCAGTTGATCTGCAGCCATCCGACAATCCCACACTAGCCGGGAGATGTCTGAACCTTTGGCGAGTCAGTGCATGACATTCGCAGAACAGGTGTTCTGACGTTTCAGCCATGAGCTGCCAGAATCTACATTGTTCGTCAGTGATTTTCTCCATCTTCTTGAGGTGGTACCTCCAGCGGCCATGTCCAAAGAGAAGGTATGCGACCAGTTTTATCTAATTTTTTTGTAGCTTCAGAAGCTTTTTTGTGTAGTTAGGCGAGTGAGAGATGAGACTTTTCGCCTGTCTTTGCCCAGGAGCATTGGTCCAATGTGTCTCTTCTCGCCTCTTGTTCCCAATTTCTGAGTTCATTTATTACATACACTCTAGTGATGCCACAGAATGGTTCAGGCCCGCAAAAGTCTGTGCACCATTCCGTACGAGTTGATCAGCGGCCTCGTTGCCTTCCACACTCTCGTGCCCTGGTACCCACATTAGGGTGAGTCTGTTTCTGTTTGCCAGTTGATCTGCAGCCAGCCGACAATCCCACACTAGCCGGGAGTTGATTCTGCTAGATGCTAGCGGTTTTAAGACTGCTTGGATATCTGTTAGAATATAGATATTGTGAACTAATTAAAATCATTAATTAAATATCACCCTGTCGCAAGTTTGAACTTGAACTTGAAAAATTTTATATAAACATTCACTGTTAATTATAAACAATTTGAGCGCTCGACGGGAGCGACTTTAATCCTTAATGATGCAGCCATCAGCATTTTGTAACATATAAATACGCAGGCAAACGCCGAGTTAACCAGACTTTCGGGTCTCTCAAACCGCTGGGCAGTACACAGGTACGTCCACTTCTAGTTGTTCTATCCCACAACCCCCATAACTGAGAACACTTATACACAGGTATAAGGTTGTCAGGTCCTTACCTAACCTGGTTGAACGTATGCACAGGTATACGGCATTCGGGGGTTACTAAAAGTATAGAGAGAGTCGAATTTATGAAGTATCAGAACTTCTAGTGAAGGGATAGTTTTTGGGGAGTTTCAAAAAGTAGTGAAAGTGTCTTAGCAATTTGTGATAACCTAAAAAGACTTACCTTATAAATATCAGAACAAATACCTAAATAAAAGACAACCCGCTCACATAAACTTTATTAATAAAATAGTGACGTCGCTTGCTAGACAAACTTTGAACTAAGCCTCCCTCGAGAAGACATGCATTTCATATTAATTGGGTATAGTGTAAACTCTTAATTCATCTATAATCTTAAACACGCCTTTATTAGTATACAATCTAACCGTTGTTAAGTTTGTTTGTAAATAAACTTGTTATTGTTTTTATCGATGTGTCTCCTTTATTATCTCTTCTCAACTTAACGTAGTGCGTTCCTAAATCTGAGTTACTCTCCTACACGCTAAGTAAGGCGTGTCGTCACAGATAAAAAATACAAGTCGTGACAATATTTGCACCTCTTAGGCCTTTTTATAACATTTAGGTCTGCTTGAAAGATGGTGGAAGTGTTTCCTAAAGGTTATGAACGGGTCCTAGGTCCATAGACTCCGGATCCCACTCCTTCTTTCATCTTTGATCTATCTGTGTACCAGACAAGTGATCCCCTCTCTATTTGTTATAGTCTTTCCCCTGTATTATTGCGGTCTTCGATTACCACTTCGAGGGGCGATCAAAATGGAGTTTTGTTTCCCTTGTAACGGTTGGTTTGGTCATCACTTCTATCTGGATGTGCTTTAAAATTTTAAGGTGACCAGTCAGGCTTCCTGACTTAAGCTTTTGTGTCTGAGTGACTCTATGCGCACTGGTCCAGGCCTCCTTTTCTATGCATATGTGCATACGAAGGAGGTCAAGTAGGGTTTCCAGAGCTGCTATGGGGCACGTTTTCATAGCCTTTGTTATACCTCTGGACTCTTGTTAGCTTTCGTTGTGTTGTTATTTCCTTTGATTTTACCCACCACACTTAGCAGGCGTAGGATATAATAGACTTTACAACAGTGTCATAGGACCATCAGATGATGGAAAGATTTAGGCCCCATGTTCTGCCAAAGAGTCGTCGACAGGCCCAGAGAGCTGTCATTGCCTTTTTGATAGATTTTTCAGGTGTGGGTTCCGGGTTAATTTCTGGTCAAGAGCGATGCCAAGATAGTTAACCTCTTTTGAAAGCTCTACCGTTGCCCCTCCCAAAGTGGGTGCTTTAAGGTTCAGCTTCCTTCTTTTGTGAGTGGGATCCCGGTAGTGGGGTCGTAGAGCGCCACCAGTTTTTCCCAACTAAACTGACAAAACTCCGCTGGTGTTGCACGGGGTCGCTAGGCACGCTTGTCAAACAAAGGAACTCAATCTTAACTTAACAAGAAAACACAATCTATAATTTAAGGAACAATCTATTTGCTACTAAGTCTTTTTTTAACACAGCAACAATACCACAGTAAAACTTCTGGGTATTTAAACGCAAAGGAATGTCAAATGACTACAAAAGGAATTGATAAATATAGTACAATGTGAAGATTGTACGGAGACCAATTCTGTTGTTAACACTCGGTACTGTATGCCTTATAACTAAATGCGCTAAACACTACAATCCGGAGTGATCACTTTGATTTTACCTAAGCTTTTTACATATGTGTACATATGCATGCACCAGTAGCTGCACCAATTATAAATGTAACGATAATAATATGTATTGATCAATGACCACAATAATTATATCAATCAACCAGATAGACAAATGAATAAATGAAAAATAAAATTAATGAGAGCTATCTTATAGCGTGGGGGTCAATGCTTAATTTATATTAAAAGATTAAGAGCGATTATATCAATCGGTCAGAAAAATAAATGAATAATGAAACTTGACTCTTTTAAGGCACAATCTATGGTGCAAAATTCATTATAATCAATCACAAAAAAAAACAAGAGATAATAATAAAGACAAATGCTTCTGTACGATATCCCTTAGATCTTCTTCGTCACACTCAGTAGTGAAGGTAAGAAGTACCTCTGCTGAAGGCGCCGGGCACCTGTAGATACTGCTATAGCCCTCGATGGTCCCCGAGGGTGAAGCTAGCCGAGGACTCGATAGCCCCGTGTTAAGGCTTGTAGCCCTGCGATAGAATCGGCTGATGTGTAGCCCGGAGATAGGATTTGTAGCCTGGTGATAGAACTGGCCCGGAGATGGGACTTGTAGCCCGGTAATAGAACTCTGTAATAACCCAATACGCATTCGACAAAGCCCCCTTACTTTAATGAAAAAAACTATAGCCCCCCTTGCATAAATATATTTTCTTTATAAAACAACTTCTCCCCCGAAAAATATCAATGGATTTTCAATGACCATCAGCAAATAAAAGAAATACTAAGTACAGACAACTTGAATATAAAAAAGATAGGTAGAATCACCCCCAAAAGAAAATATAAACTTCTCCATATGATCAGAACTAAAGTCATATTAAAATAAAAATTCAGACATTCAGATTTGATAAAATGGAATAAAAAAGATAACACATGGGACGCAAAGCAAATGGTCGACTATGCACAAAAAAGGTTAACACAGATAAAGCAATTAAATCGTTAATTTAGACCAAAAAGCTGTAGCAATAATTACCTCGCTTTTGGCGGAGGGTAGTTAGAGAGTCGACGGTCTCGGTCGTGTACGACGAACTTGGAAAGCCTCTAGAAATAATGAAAATGGGCCTTTTGCCATGGCGACCACGCGCTTCACAAGCATTAGGAAAAAATTTATTCCAATGATAAAGCTTACCTAGTGCAATAGTTAAATCATCACCGGTACCAAAAACTTATGAAATATCAGGCGGAGATCGAAATAAAGCAAATCCGGAGGTCCCAAAAAGTTAGGAAATATTGAAACCAAAAATAAAATATAAATCTAACGGATCTAATGAGACTTTACAGTAAGCTTTATTAACACAATTCTTAAAAATATAGAACGGTTTGCTGGCTGTTCTACGGTAATGTGCAAAGTTATTCTAATAACATAATATCCTATTTTAGTGATTGGATCAAACATAAGCGTCTGTGGTTCGCTTATCAACTAAAATAAATATAGTCACAAAATGCCTGAGAGCATAAGAGAAAGGGATGACCAAAATAGGTACTCAAGGCCACAACAGTTATAAAAGCTAATACAAATATATCGTTAACCTATATTTAGAATAAAATTAGTTTACATGAATAAATGCGGCAGAAGCTTATTAACAGCAAATCGAATCAATAAATTTAGAACTAATTAACCGAAGAGTATTGACCTCTTTTCAATAATTCCTACCGCAAAATACAGCATGTGTTCCTCTTGTGTTCGTCGTCCTGTCTTTGGTATGAATGCTACCTTAACTTTCCTCCAGTTTTTTGCCCAGTGCCCAGCAAATTGATTGAATGTGTGGTAGTAGGTGCTCCATACCTTGTCGTAACAAGGCCGAAAAAATTTATAGGGTTTAAAGCTATGTACGCCCATCTGATTGTGTTTTTATAAATAATTTATTGGCTAGATCTTTTACCCTTTTTGTAAGCCGCTGAGCGGTTTCAATAAGCTCATCTCCTTATGCCAGCTCTTCTTTGGCTAATATGCTTGACTCAGGAAAGTGCGTTTCTAGAAGAATCGTTAGATCTTCTTCAGGTGTCTCAGCATAGGTGTCTTGGGCTCTGTTCATTAGTAGGCCGATTTCATTTGAGTGCTCCTTGGATAGCACTTTTTGTAAACCTTAGTCAGTAAGAAATGTATCAGTATCATAGTAACACTGTTCAAACAAAAGTAAAATTCTTTTTTCTAAAGAAATACTATTAATTTTAGTTGGTAATTTATTACACATATTCCTGCTCCTATGCTTTAATTGATTAATTAAGTATTTACTACCAGTACTTTAATGAGACTTATTATGATGCAGATGTTAAGATACCGAGTTATAACTAATGAAAATGCAGCATCACAGCAATATTCGCTCAACGTACCATGATCAAGATAGATATAAAATATCTCGATCTTGACAGTTCATAGTTATTAGATTTGTTCCAACAAAAGTCAAAGCCCGGTCATAACTTTGAGGCATTTTCTAGGTGTCTAAACAAGCATCAGCTAACCCAAAAAAACAATGGCGGTCCGAGTATACGTAAGCTGACCCATCATCAACTAATTAACTGATTTGATTTCATTAAAATAATAACTAAAACAGAGTTTTATCCACAATACCGAAACGCGCGTCGAGTGCAAATATTCTGTTTCGGTATTGTGGATAAAACTCTGTTTTAGTGCATGTTGCCGAAGGTTCCAAACCCCAACGTAATTAAAATAATAAGACAAAATGTCTCATTTTAAAGTAGATACTCAAAGGGGAAAAATATCAATAGTATATTTTGCAAGAAATATTGAAAATAGCACTTTCAAACACTGTGACAGTTTAGTGGAAACGAGGAGTTTTTTTTCGTTTATGTTCGGCACACACAAAAGAAAAATCCCATACCACTCAACGAGTTGCGCGTGTGCACAGAAGATGGTGGACATTGCACTTGAAGCGCTGTAGGTTGTAGTTTTCGGGAAATACATTACTCGGAAGTCCATTTCAGAGCGAGGCAGTCCTCCAGACAAAGGAGTCCCGCAACAGCAACGTCCTAGGTGTTCACAACTGACTGGTATGTTGATGCGCATCTTGTGTCTGACGGGTGCTTCTGATTGCCACAACTCTGGGCGTAATAATAAGTGCCAGATCGTTAGAACGCCTTCCGTTGTAGTATCGATAGTAAAGAGATAGGTCCACCACTTTTCTTCGATGTTCATAGCTATCAAGATTTTTAGTCAACTATGTATCATCTACAAAACGGACTGCTCTCCTCTGTATGAAGTCCAATATCTTGAGCAAGTATTTGGGTGCCGAGTTCAACACATGGGAATAGTATTCCAGAGATGGTCTTATCTGAGCCTTGTAGAGCAGTAAGAGTTGATGAAGTGCATACACCTTTTTTGCTCTATAGAGTGCTCCTAGCTTTTGTGCCGCTACCTTGGCGATTTTGGTGACGTGATTACGCCAAGACATGTTGTTTTCTACGTTGATGCCCAGTAAGCGTATGAATGAGGTCAGAGTCACTGTTTGTCCTGTCACTGATAAGTCAGGTCCTACGGTGTATGCTTTTTTGAGAAGACAGCCGCTTGAGCCTTTTCTGTGTTAAACTGGGCATTATTTTCCTCACCCCATTCCACCATGGCGTTCATATCCTCATTAATGGCAGCAACCTCATTTTTTCGCTCACGTTGGGAACGAGGTGGGCAGCGGTCATTGGGGTCCGCGACATGAATAACGATATAAGAGTGCTCTCGTCTGCAAAGCTATAAATAGAATTGTTGGTCATGTCTAAGAGATCGTTGATATAAGGCAAGAATATACAACCTTGAGGAACTCCGGCATTGATTTTAAATTCTTCCGAGAGATTTCCATCAATACCAACTTGGATGCTTCGATCCCTTAAGAAATTTGAAATCCATAGAAGCAATGCTGGTGGTAGTCCGTATGCTGCCAATTTGCCTAACAATCCGTCATTCAACATGCTGTCAAATGCTTTGGATATGTCGAAAGACACTGCACGAGATTCGCCGTAGTTCTCGATAGCTTTGGTCCACAGGTAGGTCACGTAAGTTAGGAGATCTCCCGTTGATATGTGCTTGTGGAAACCATACTGGCGATCGCTTATGATGCCTGCCGATTCGAGATATTTAAAGAGCTGTTCATCGATCAGTTTCTCCATGGCTTTGGACATGATGGGATTTGGAATCGTTTTTTTACCTTTTCTTCGGGATTGGTTGGAACTGAGCGCTAGAAGGAAAGCATGCAGTTCGGTATGATAGGGAGAAAAGGCTGCTAGTGCAGCTGTTACTTTAGCGGCATATTTCTTAAGAACTATTGCTGGAACGCCACCCGGTCCTGTGGCCTTGTTAGTGTCTAGGCTTTTGAGTATTTAATGGCGAAATTCACTCTCGGAATAGTTGGGGGAGTTTTTCCTTGGAGAAGGATCTAAGGCAGAATTGCCAAGGAGAAGGATCTAAGGCAGAATTTGATGCCAACATTTGGGCAAGATTGTTCGCTTTTCCTTAGACCGTTTCCGCTATTGAGCCATTATCTTTGGTCAGTGGTAGGATTGACGTCTTTAAAAAACCCTGCTGACAGCTTTGGCAAGTGACCGAGTGACCAAAAGGATCTTGATCCGTTAGGATGTTGAGAAGCTTGTTCTTGATCTGCTCGTTATATATCTCCTTGTTCTCGTCAATGGTCCGTTTACACTAGTTTCTAGTCGTGATGGATATATTTTGATTTTCTGCTATCTGACCTCGGCGCCATTTGTGATAGGCGGCATTTTTAGCATTGACCGCTCTTGAGCAGTTTTTCACAAACCGTGGTTTACTGTTTGAGATACGTTTTATACAAGAGGGAATGAAAGCTTTCATTCCAGCTAGGATAACTTGAGTTATATCATCAGCAGATTCAGAGGTGTTTTGATTCCTAAAGCAGACGTCCTTCCAAGGAAACGAAAGATAAAATCGCGAAGAACACGCTGCTTTGCTGATTTATAGTGCCAAACCTTTCGGAGTACTTGTGACTGCTATTATTTGATAGGAAGTTCACAGGTTGCGGAGATAAGATTTTGGTCTGATGAACCCAACGGAGGTTGGACAGTTTCGGTGTAGTGGTTAGGATTAGTTGTTCAACCAGTGATATATAGTAAAAGTCTCGGCTTCTCGTGGTTGATTAAGTAGAGTAATAATTAATCGAAAGAGTCAATTGCCATGCCACGTGAACTTCTAATTTTATTTATTTATATCCACCTCATATTAGAAGAAACAGAGAGTAAATAAAGTTGAAAGAAAATTTTAAGTTAAAGGTGCATAGGCCAGAACGAGCTGTCTTCTAGGCCTACACATTAGGAATTAACGCAAATGCCGAAGAGTGCACCAATTATACTTACCTGAGGAATTAAAAGGTAAGTTACAAAAACATTATCTACTATGCAACACAAAGTATCTATTATGTCAATTAATAGAGACTAAATAATAAAAAGATGGTAAGCATCAGGTCAGATAGACAACATATAAATGCCGACAATTATCTGTGATAAAACAAGCAAGATAGACGATACTTAATCACTAATAATCACCTGTTGTAAAACAAGTGAAGCGGATGAAAATAAACTTTAGATGTTCAGTTATTAAATTACCAAAACATGATCATGTTCCGTTTATACTTCTTGAATCTACTAATACGTAATATCAACTAGTCATCTTATGATTACAACACGTTAAGAGCACTCCTGAAAATAGAAAACAGTATGTTCTAAAACACGATTTAAATAGACAAGTTGGTTTATTAAAAAAAATTTAGGTTTTGGTCAATATTACTTTTGTGTAAAGATTTAATAAAAACATAATAATTTAACACTTTTTTACCTTCTATAGGCGTGCATTAACCTAACTAAAGCAGCAATATTTACCAATATAACCCAAGTTCTTGTTCTTGTTCTTGTTCTTTTTTTGGCTTTGCTGGAAGGCAATACGCCAGCACATTAGCAGATATCCAGTACGACGGGTCGGAACTCCTGGATCCCTCAGGATCTGTATTATGACTACAACACGTTTCACTTTATTTTAAACATATAAAATAGTCCTGCTAAAACATTATTTCCCATTATGGTTGTGTATGTTAGTGAGACAAACACAACAAAAGACAATAAAATTCTTCTCGCTCCCGCGCAGTGGAGGAGCTACGCACAAGGTACTGCGTCTGATGGAAGGGATTGGTATTAATGAGTATATTATATTAAATGAGATATTTAATATATGATTATAATTTAAAAAAGCGATTATCAATTTGCAAATATCCGATTTTATATTAGATAGGACCGTAATCATATTAAAAGGAGGACTAACACCCATAACTCTAAATTCTTCATACATATCGATATAAGGAATAAAATTTATGGGACATTCTAGAAATATGTGATTTAAATTTTCGGTTGAACCACATTCACAAAGCGGATCGTTACGTATACCAATCTTAAACAGATGCTCTCAAGTTAAACAATGGTTCGTACGCATTCTGATAATAGTTGTAATGTGACGTCTATCTATAATTGGCAATTTCAAAAACCATTTGGAAAAAGGAAAGGATTCACTTATTTGAGAATAAAGTTTACCTTTAAATTGACAGCTCTTTTTCCATTTATTATCAAACTTTTTATACTTATATTACTTTTTTAATTGCATTCAGACATTCCCTTTATTCAGTTTAACATTTTTTGGTATATTCAGATCCTCCCAATTCTAGCCAGTTTATCAGCTTCTTCGTTACCATAAATATTTGAGTGTCCTGGTATCCAGGACATTAAGATATTACAATTGTTATTATAAGCTTTAAACATCCTATTTTTTGTGTCAAGAGTGATATGATCATTTGCAGTATCTATCCTAGTATTAATGAGTTTTTGAATAGCACTGAGTGAGTCCGAAAAAATAATTACGTTATTGAGTTTCTTGTTCTCTGCAACTATTAACCCTTCATTTATGGCCACCATCTGAGCTGTTGAAATACACATCTCCCCAGGGGTTCTTGAGGAGAACCTAAATCCAATATCCGGAATACAAACACCAAATCCAACTCGTTTATCATTTTTTGACGCATCGGTTTATATAAATTTAAAATTTTGCTTAAGTTTATCCGTGGCAGCTCGAAAAGCCGAGTTGGCATCTCTATATCCTCGTTTTATATTAAGTTTCAAGTCTTCACCGCCATTGATTGTGCAAAATATTCATGTTCAAAACAGGGATACTTGGGACTTGTATACATTTTGTTAATAAAGGGAAAACATTCTACTATAGCTTGAGTTAGAATAGGGTGTAAATTTTCTTTATTTACGCTGACGTCATTTAAATAATAATTTCTTAGTTTACGAATCAGCAAATCTAGTGGGTGCTCGGAGATTGAAATGATCTTTGACAAAAATTTGACAGCTAACCATTCTCTTCTACTATATAAATATATTTCCGATGCTTCGGCATGCAGAAGGTTCGTCGGCGTTGATTTCATACATCCTGGACATATTCTAAGGCCTTCAAACAACATCTCATCTAATCTGGACAAATTACACTTGCTTGTTGGGCTTATAAACACTGACCCATAATCTAGATGGGATCTTACCAAAGCATGGAAAATCATTAACATCGTTTGGGGATCTGATCCCCACCAAACTCTTGTAAAACATTTTAAAATGTTAATTCCTTTTTTAGCTTTATTTATAGTGTGATCTATGTGTTTATCCCATTTTAATTTTTTTGCAGCACTACCCCCAAATATTTGACTTGATCTTTATACGGAATAATAATGTTATCTCTGTTGATCATTGATTTAATACATTTTGGCCGATTTTCCTTTGTAAACCATAAAGCTTCACATTTCTCAATGGACAGCCATAGATCATTTTCTTTTAACCAGAATTAACTTTGGCTAACGCCAAATTTATGTCTCTGACCATGACCTGAATATCTTTACCTTTGATGAAAAGTACTAAATCGTCCGCATAGCCTATCATATCGATACCTGCTGATACCAGTTTAAAAAGTTCATTTATATAAATGTTGAACAGAATTGCATTCCTTCTAAAATATAATAATCGAATAGTTTGTAAAGATTTACATTGTCATAAGCAGCTTTAATGTCCAAAAAAATGGCAAGTATTGTTTTATTTTATTTGAAAGCAATTTGGATGTGATAAGTTAGAATAGCAATACCATTACAAGTGCCCATGCCTTTCCTGAAGCCAATCTGATAAAAACCAAAAGAAGAATCTCTTTCCAATATCCATTCCAATCGGTTCTTAACCATAATTTCTAAAGTTTTTAAGTAACGGGATGCAAGAACTATAGGTCTATAGCTGTTGACATTTTAAGGATTTTTGTTGTATTTTAATAAAGCCAAAACATTATAACTTTTCCAGGATAAGGGAAAAGGTTCATCGCGAAGAATTCGATTATAAACTGAAAGCAGATGAGATTTAGCAATTTCAGGCAAATTATTCAACATTGTATAAGATATATCATCTAACCCTGTAGAAGAAAAACTCTTATTGTGTAGAGCGTTCTTTGGTTCCGAAAAATTAAATTTCATGCTGTCTGACGCAGATACCGATGATAAAAAAAAAAATCCGGAAGTACCTATATCAATAATTATCGTCTTTTTAATGAATACACTTGCAAGGAATCTTCTATTATAGCTCTAATGAAATACTTAGCATTGCTTGAGAATTTTTTGACTTTTTGCCAAATATATTTACTATTAGCTTGTCTATTTAGAAATTTACAAAAATTAACAAAGCTGCTCTTCTTCTTTTCTTTGAAAAATTTTGTGGAACGAGCAATAGCTTTTTTTGCTATAGTGGGATAGTGTTTGAAATATTGAAGATGATATTTTCTCAACTTAATTATGATAGAACATTCCTCGTCCCACCAAGGGTTGCTTAAAACTCTGTTTTTGTTGATCACTTTCAACTGTATCGCTATTCCAGCTGCACTATTAACAATTTCATCCAGCAAAGCAATTTATCCATATTAGCCACGTTGACCAAGTCCATAGCTATAGACTCCTTAATTTTTTTCCAATTAGCCTTTCTAAAGTTCCTTGTTGAATAAGCCCCAAGAATAATATCTTTGTTCACTGAAGAAGAAGCAATACTATGATTTATTTCAATAAATTTGGGAAAGTGATCACTATATCCACAATCCGGTAAAGTTGCCCAAAGAGTGTTATAGGCGATACCTGAACTGATGAGAGAAATATCTAACGCACTGGAAGAATGATCTGCAGATTGAAATATAGTCGGAGAGCCATCATTAAGAAGGACCAAGTCATTATTTAATACAAAATCTGCTATAATTTTGCCGCCTCTGTTAGGCAAAACATTAACCCATCAGGATCACCTTATTAAAGGTATTGCTAACGAGGTTATTCAGAAGGTTTTCAGAGATATGCATGTTAGAATTGGCATACACATTAACGACATGTAAATCAGCAATTTTTATTACAATGTATTGTATGTTGTTATCATTAAAGCTTTTTAAATGATGAAATAAAATATTATTTTTAACACATGTGGCTACTCCTCCGTAACCATTTTCCCTATCTTGTTAAATTATGTTGTAAGAGTTAAGACTGAATTTATTTTGAGATTTTATCCAAGTTTCGTTAATAAGAATTATATTTGGATTATATTTTTTTATTAAAGCAATCAGATTCGGTCTATTACCATTTATACTACGGATATTCCATTGGAGAATTTTAAGTTTGAAGTTCATCGCTGAGATGTTAGCCATAAGTTCTGGTAAAAGAAATATCTTTATGAATCTGGAATATCCAGATCCATAAAACCCTGCAGTTTCTGGCAGGTTAACACATAATTTCTTATAGACAATTGATTTTCTCCTGATAATGATAAAAACATTTGTTTAAATTTACTAATATAATCACTATCACTGTATTTTATATTATCAATATTATAATATTCATTATCCTGAAAGGCACTTGCAGGCTTATCTTTGTACATCTGCTCAAAATCGTTTGCATAAGCTCTAAGACTGTAATTATTTTCATGAGATTGCGACAGAGCGGGGGATTGTGATCTATTATCAATATTTTGCCTTGGAGAACGAGAATTAGGGGATAAAAGAAAATCCTCATGAGCTTCTTTTATCATATCCGGGATTCAAAAAAGTTCCTTTTCTTTTTGCTCCTTTATTAACAACTTTTCTCATTCACATTAAAGTCATGAAGCCTTCTTAAATTTATTGGTGTTGATTCTCTTTTTGAGGTATTAGACTCTTCGTCATAATTTTTTGAGCGATTAAGAGGAGGAAAATCCTTGGGGTGCAAGTAATTTTGCGTAACTTCTAAATTTGAAAGATACGTTTTTTTACAGATTTTCTTAGCATCAATGAACCTTAAATTATCAAAAGCCATAAAATTTTTTATATTAAGCTCTCTTTTAGATTCTGGACAAGATTTTGAGATAGATTTATGATTGTCCTTGCAAAAGTAACATTGCGTCACACAGGAAAAGGAGCAGTCTTCCAAAGTATGCATTCTATCAATAATTTTTTCCCCGCAATTAAGGCACTTTGGTTTGCCTTAACAATTTTTTTTTGTGTGGCCGAAAAGTAGACACGAAAAACATTGCGTCATCGGAGGGACGTAAACTGGATTTCAAACGCCAATCTATAAATGTAAACATATTTTGGAAGAGTAGTACCCTTATTCAAACCAATCGAAACAATAATCAATAAAGGGAGATCCTATGGCACTTAACGAGCGGTGTGTGTGTAAAGATGTTGATTGAAATGGTTCTTGAATAGCTATATGTTGTAATTAGGGGAAAAAAGTTGTCCTTAGGAGTGAGTTTCAGAGTGATGCTGTGCACCAGACAAAGGCGTTCTGATAAAGCGATTTCTAGATGGTTTCAGTTGTACGGCGAACGAGTGTGCTCTTACTGTCTGTCGTGACTGTCTGACAGGCATTGCTGGAGCGTGGTAAGGCGGGCCAAATCCTGGAAACATCTGCCGTAAAAATATGCTTAGATGCGCCACCCCAGAAGTGTGAGCAATATTCTAAGCACGGTCATACTTGCCCTCTGCAGAGCAAGAGCAACTGCAGCGGTATATAATGTGTTTTGTTGCGAAAAAGTCCACCAAGCTTCTGCGAGGCTGATTTTGCGATGTTAGCAACGTGGCCATGCCAGGACATATTGCCATATTGCTGTTGACCGAGACCCAATAGTCTGATTTGCGAGCAAGAAAAAATGGTCGATCCTATCGTAATGATGTCAGGGCCCGCCGTTTTGGCTTTCTTGGTAAACGTGGCTGGTTGGCCTTTTGGTGCACTGAGCGGGAACAAATATCTACCGCCTCAAGTTCGAACTTTCTCCAGATCTTGATTTATTGTTGTTATCTGCTCCTGTCTGCGATGATAAGTCTCAGTAAAGGTTTTTCTGATTTAAATTGGGAGACAAGGGTACTGTCATCTGCAAAACTGTAAACAGGATTATTGGTTTCAATCAGCAGGTCATTAATATAGATCAGGAGCAGGGTTGGTGAAAGTATTGCGCCCTGAGGCACTCCCACATTAATGGTGAATGTGTCTGCCATGCTAGTAGGAGCACAGATAACCCAGACCTGGGGCAGGAATGTGGTCAAACACCAACGTTGAAGTAGCCGAAGGCGCGACGTTGGAAGTAAAAGACAGATAGCATTTGCACACGTTGCGTCGCCGCGCGCCGGGCTTCGCGTCGTCCGGCCGACGTCATGTTGCTGATTGGGTATGTTATCTAAAAGGAAAGTAACTTCTTCCCGATGATAATTTTTTGCTACATTGACATTGACGACTTAATATCGAAAAATCTCCAAGAAAATATTTTTTATTATTTCATTTGCAATTTTAAAATGTTAATAAGACCAATCAGCGATTTTTGAATTTGAAAACAAAATGCTGGGAACGCGATTCGAAATTATCCCGTGCAGTAGCAATTAACCGAGCTTTTGATCTATTTACCATAATCACCAAGCCAAATTCGAAAATGATCGAAATACGACCCGGCGGCGAGTCATTTTTCTCCCACACGTACAATTAAACGGCCGACTTAGAGACCCGTCCGGCGGTGCTTTGGCAATTACCGAAATTAAAGCCACATAGGAATTTCAGATTATTGTTTAATTGAGGGGGCCATCGATAGAAAGGGGGCACTTAAGGTTTTTTTAATTGCCGCCTCGAAGCGTCGGTCTAGACTTTTCGCCTAAGAACTGAATAGATCCATATAAATGTGAAATTCTTTGCCGATGTTTAGTTCTTTTGTGGTCGATTTTTGCACGTTAATTCGAAGGTATACGTAAACGCGTGCGGTCTTTGTGTCGTCCCGAACAAAAGTAATAGGGAATACTTTTATTTAATAACTTTAATAATACCGGTTTCCCGAAAAGTAAAGAAAAAGCAGTGACATTTAGACACACCCGGATTTCGCACATATATTATAGGATAAGCGTGCCAGGATTTTTATTTTTATATTAATCATTACTGAAATAAATTAATAACGAAGTTATTTTCTAAAATGTCTTATAGCATTCTTAGGCACAGTTCGCACGGACGGACGTTTGGATTTAGTTGGGATAACTTGTATATTATATCAAAACTTAACGATAATGACTTCTCCAACCACCCACATGGCGGCCCCTTTGTATTCGACATAGCCAATATCTATAAATTCTCTAGTGGAGATGTAAAAGTCACAAATTCGTATCATTATCATGCTGCTCGTTGCATTTAAATTCATATACTTAGTGTTTTATTATTATGTTATTATATGGCTGTAATCTTTGAAGAACTCATTATGCTTGCGTTAAATGTATTACGGATCCGTGGTTTTATTGCCTATATAAAATTCTCTATATGTATAATGAAATGGAAATATTATTTATGTTAGTTTATGCAAGAGGAAATATTAAGTCCGCCTGCATGCCTCGCCACGTAGTTTCCTAGCCAATAAAGCCTGTGCTTTTAGCTGGCTGAAGTTGGAAACGAAACAAGTCAATCGCCAAAGTACCTTTTATACCATCGCATCAAAACGAAATGGACAGAAGTAAAGTATTTATTATTAATACCACTAAATTGAGAAAAGAAATATTTATAAGGTTTGACATGGACCGCCTTCAATTGATGTTATTTAGAAGAAGCAGCAACAAGGCTTGGTGGTTCATCACGAATTGGCAGCTGTATTATGTAAAATATCCTAAGATTAGTTAAATTATTTAGAAAACATATTTTTATGAACATACTGTATTACTTAAAATGTTACCGAACCGTCTGTGTTCTTTATCTCTATCTATACCCTTGAAAACTGATACTCTAAGATAAACAAATAATATAAACAGATATTGAGTAAGACCCCAAATGAAAAAAAGGCAGTGAGTGCTAGCACTTCGGCTGATGAAGATCTATGTATATAGAGTGGTCATAGTTTACTTGTGTGTGGTTGTTTTGTGCACTGGTTAATCATGTCGACATGTGAATAATAATTTATGTTGTTATTAAAGTCCATGACTAGAGTTTAGATAGTGTACCTTAGTTTACTGCCGATTGTCGGAGATTACCAGGTTGTGGTCGTTTGTATAGCACTCGACAGGGATGCCCTCTGTTCCCACAGATGCCTTCGAGTTGGTCTTGTGAGTTATACAGGGTCCTCACTTGTCTTCTCAATTGACACAATTAGTTTGAGATGCTTACTGCTTAGCGGCAGTGGAGCATCTGGGGAGCCTAAACTATTTTAGGTGACACTAGCTAATCGTTGAAGAAAGAAGATATATGTCTGACATTATATAACAATATAGTATTGTGTAAATTGATGGTTATTGACATGATGCAAGGGGTAGAGGTTCCTCGACGAACACACCTTACTTTCACGACCCCCCTATCGCCGATTCAGAAAATAGAGATTTCTGATGAGTGGAGAGCACACGATCCTGCACCTACACCAACCAAGACTACTGCAAAGAACCTACTAAAGCTTGTGCACCTTAACCCATGGTCAATCTGTAACAAGTTTGATGATGTGCGAACATTTGTTGAAAATATGGATTATAGTATTATTGCTATTTCAGAAATTTGGCTTAATTGTAAAATGTTAACAGAGAAATATTCCATACAAAACTATAGTCTTTATAGAAAGGACCGAAATGGTAGAAGTGGTGGTGTTGCATTCTATGTCCATGATACTTTTAAACCACAGTTAATTGAAACATCAGATAGTGGATTAGATTTAAGCTAAAAAAACTAACTATCACTGTAGGTGTTGTGTATCGTCCGCCATCAGTACTGTATAGCAAGCTAAATTTTTTGTATGATTTGTTTCCAGAATTAATGTTTGAATGCGATCTGTTCATATGCATGGTGATTTTAATATAAATTTCTTCAACCAAAGTAGCAATGAATATAGATTTTTCTCTGATATTCTCATCACATTTTCATTGCATCAAATAATTAATAACTCAGCTAGAGTGACAAAAACCAATGCATCTTTAATTGATCTAATGTTGGTAAGTGATCAAATTTCTTTATTATATAGTGGCGTGATGCCCTGTGGCCCTATAAGAACAGATCACGAGGTTGTTTTTTGTATTTTTGATTGTGAAACTCCAAAAATTACTAACACCATAGTAGAACGTAGAGTTTTACGAATGTCTTCCTCTGATGAATTCCAAAATGATTTACAAGCCATTAACTGGCACAACCTTTACATTGCTGATGATATTAATAACAAACTGGCTATATATTTGATAATAATTGTATATTGTATATTTTTGATGCATACTATCCTAAGACTAATTCTAAGCTGAGAAAATCTAAACCTGTCTGGCTGAAAACCTAAAAAAATTATTGATTTAAAAAATAAAGCCTTTGGTACATATAAATTATCAAAAACTTTGGAATCCAGAAAATATTACATAGAACTCAAAAATTATGTTTCATTTGCCATTAAGTCGGAAAAGAAAACTTATTTTTCCTTGCAAATAGATAAATGTGTGGGTCCAGATAAAAGTAGGAGTATTTGGAAAAATATATCTAATTGGAAAATCACCAATAAGGCAGTTACAGAAATGCCAAATAATTTAAGAGACCCAAATCTAATAAATTATCATTTTTTGGACCAGGTACCTAATATTACTACTGATCCAGAGCTAATTGCGGATTTTCTCAGTTCATCATGTGATTGGGAACCATTTAAGTATAGACTTATTGGTGAGGAGGAGGTAATAAAGATTATGTATAATATTAGGAGTAGTGCAATTGGGGTTGATGATATATCTATAAGAATGCTTAAGTCCTCCATGCCACACTGCATTAAACCAGTTGTTCACATAATTAACTTTTCCTTAGAGACAGATTCCGTAGGTACCTGATTTATGGAAAATGTCTCTTGTTACCCCTCCTAGTGAACTTAGACCTATAAGCATACGGCCGGACCGCTTCTAAAATACTTGAGAAGGAGGTTAAGAGTAAAATGTTGGAATTTATAGAAAATAAAAATATAATTCCCAAATATCAGTCTGGTTTCCGGTCAGATTATAGCTGTGCTACTGCACTTCTCAAAATAACTAGTGACATTTCAAAAGCATTTGATGATGGCCACTCTTGTCCTTCAGTCATGATTGATATGACAAAAGCCTTTGACAGTTTAGATTTAAATTTACTCATGGCTAAACTTTCTTACTAAAATATGGAGGCTGATGGGTGGTTCGGTAACTATTTGTGTAATCGGCAACAAGCTGTTAGGTTGAGAGAAGATGGAGTGGCTTTACGGTCTGGGTGGGAGGTGGTGGGGAGAAGTGCTCCACAGGAGTCTGTCCTTGGACCGCTTCTCTTCATTATTTTTACCTCTAATCTTGTTAAACACATTAAACACGCGGAATACCACATGTATGCTGACGACCTACAAATATACCTTCCGTCGATGAATGTTTGCCTTCAGGAGACAGTTGACCTGTTGAATGAAGATTTGCAAAATATATCTTCTTGGGCCACTAGGACTTCTCTTAGTATGAATCCAACCAAAATGCAGGCAATTCTGCATACAAATATTGACTCCACATCTCTAGTTGTCAGGTTGGGAAATGCCACAATTCAATGGGCTAATGAAGTCAAAAATCTTGGCTCGTTTATGGACACTAAACTAACTCTTAACTCACATGTAAACAAGGTTTGTCAAAGGTCATATTTTAAATTAAAATCAATTTATGAATATCGAAATCTTCTACCTACTAGTGCTAAGAAATTAATAACAGTGAGCTTGATACTCTCAATACCAAGCTACCTTGACATTGTTTATGGCCCTTACTTGACGAATGGCAATAGCTATAAGATTCAAAAAATACAGAATTACTGCATTCGTTTTGTGAATAACTTGAGGAGGAGGGACCATGTAAGTGAGCATATCTCTGAAGTTTATAAATGCAATATGATACGAAGGCGTTATGTTCACGTGAGTTGCCTTATTCATAAGGTAATTTGCACAAAACAACCACTTTATCTCTTTGGCATGATTAATCTAAGGGGAGATATGCATCGTGTGAGCATAAGGTCAAGGGATACATTATCAATCCCGTCACATAAGACTGAATTCTTCAAATCTAGTTTTTCATATTTGGTAGCTCATATATATAATCAACTGCCGGGCAGCTACAAGCAATTAACATAATATTCTACCTGTCTAGTCGTTAATGTCATTTGTTAATTATTTTTGTATTTTATGTTGATTATTTTATATTTTATACCATTTGTGTTGTTTGGTGGTTATTAAAATACGCTTGTCGGTAATCTTCACCATTTGTATTGTTTTTATACTACAATAAAGATTTTTTTATTTTTATTTTATTTTATTTTTATCATAGAACAGTTAGTTCAGTAATTGGTTAATATATTTTGTTTCATGATCCCCTCAATCTTTGGCTCTATGCCGAGTGGAGCCGTTAACATGGAACGAATACTCGGTGTCAACGGTGGAGCTCGCTGGATGAACGTCTTCATATGATACCCGAGAAAATATTATAGCCTATACCTATTTATCGGTAAGCTCAATAAACAAGAACAGTAAGCTCATTAAACAAAAACGAGAAATATTGAAAATAGGTAGATATAAGAAAGTAGACGACCTACAGTCCTTTAGCGGTCATTTATTAATCCAAATGATATATAACGATAATACATACGATAAGGAAAGGAAACGACCTACAGTCGTTAAACGGTAATTTATTAATCAAAATGATATATAACGATAATATCGATAATAATAATAAGATGTCGGTAATAAGGAACAAAGTAGATTATACTTGTATTTAGTAGATTTGCAGACATTGGCGTTTCCTGCGAAGGTACGTCTCCACCATGTGGTCGTATCATCTTGACAAAAGGCCTCGGTACGGCTAAATGACACCAGGAACTTGCTAGGTCGGCATAGAAAGGTGACTGACGGACGTCAGCCCCAAAGGAAGACAATCTGTTCTACGGCAGGCCACGGAAAGTCCCTAATTAAATTATAAATAATTTTCACTTTTCAATATAGACACGCTAACATGTGGCAAATCTTTTTTTCATCTTTATCGGTATCAGGCGATTTGGCCGATAATTTCAGAAACTACACCTGGCAGTATGTTTGCTGACTAATTCAACTATAAAAGCAGACGGTACTTAGACCTGATGGTCAAAAATAACAATGAACATTTCAGATATCATAAACCTCTTACCTCCTACCCACGTGATGCATAGGAGAGATGGCCCATCAATTCCCCCAAAAAAAGCATATAATATTGTCAAAGAGGAATTTGGGCGCTTCCCAGATGCGTGTTGCTGAGTATAATTATTGGCGCGTTCCTCTTTGATCTTGCAGGTTGCGTAGCTTAGATGGAATAATGACTCGCTTACTTTAAAACAAACTGTATGTAAATATATTGGTCTCCAGGTTTGATATACAGGAAGGAATGCACTTAGAATGACAACTATGTTTGAATACAATTTACTAGAATAGCGTAAAACGCATGATCATTCGATGAGGACTGATCGGACTCGACCTATTTGGTTCCCTTGAAAAAATTTGAGGTTCCCTTGAATGTACCTTACGTTAGATCTTATGAGCGTTGATTCGTTTAATTTATACTGGTATGCTTTAATTAGGTTTCACTTTGATTTAGGGTTCACTTTACTTTTTACTTTACTTTTCACTGACGTAACTTTAGAGGCGTTTGAACTTGTTACCTGGACAGCGTTTGCCTTAATTAAAAGGTACTACTCAGCCAGATGATCAAGCTCGGGAGGTTTGAACTTGGTTACCAGAGATGCGTTTGCCTTACTTCAAAGGTACTACTTAACCAGATAAGTTATAGTTTACTTGATTTGCACGTCCTTTTATACTAATATTTGTTGAAAGTTTACTGATTGATTTTAAAACATGTTTAGATAATGATCATAATATGTTATCATTCAACGTCAAGTATAAAGTTCAAACTTTAGGCTGAGTATTCCTTTTTAGCGAATAGGATTTAGTTTAACTAGCAGTGGTCCCCAATGCAAAACATCTTTTACGATTAAAAGGTTAAAAAAGAAAAGATTCTCCCTAATAAATAAAGATTTGTTAGTGATTGCCAAAGAAATAATTAAAAAACTTTATCATAGAGACGATAAAAAACTAATTTTTGATGGGTATGTTTAAAGGAGTGGAACCCCCCTAAATAATAACGAGTTGTCAATTCGAATAGTCATATCGTTCCGTACCTACTTAAATCTAAGTTATGTTAGAGCACTTTAAATTTTCTTGTCTATGGCCTAGTTCGGTCCTGGATTGCTGCCAAAGGGTCTCGATCTACGTCCTTACTCGATTCAGAATCTTTGTCGGTCTCCTTTTGGCTGCTGTGTATATCAGGACTCCATCTCCATTGACTAGTGAGTGCATCTGGTACATGTAACAAATATAAACCAAATATGAGTGCTTAATCTTGACATTTTCTTCTTATCCTAATGTTATATTAATATAAGTATGTGTATAGGTATGTTTCCTTAAAAAAATTCTTTTTGAATAATTGTCATTTTATTTTTTTATCAACCGGTAATACTTCATATTTGAAATCATACAACATGCGTATACTAAATAATTATATGGTTCGTTAAACACATGCAAGTATTTTGTTATATTTTAGTTGCTCCACTGTGTACGTAAAACCGAAATGGAACATTGCTGTAAATATTATTAAAAAACATATTGGTGCTTAAACAGTTGAGAAATATTTTTGATGTCTTGGCCCAGAATATCTTTTTATACTTGTTAGCGTTCAAATGATTTCAACGTAAAATGTAGCGCCAATGTCTTAGAATAAACAAGTCCAAGTGGTGATTTGCTGCATAAGCATAACTTGCGTAAGCATAACTAAAAAAGGATTGATAAGAAATAAATGCAAGCGGTAGAATCATCACGAGCCTTGTATTGATCGGTTCTCTTTTACTTTTAATTATATAATTTCTGTTAATATATTTACTAGTATTTGGTTAAATTTGTGAATATAGTATATCATTATTATTTCTATTAATTTCTAATATCAGAAGTGGGCTATCCCCGTGTTTTGCGTTGCGTGCCGTTTTGACTTTATAGTGTTTTAACTGTAAAAATGGGAGAAGAAAGTGCCACAGTAGCCTCTACTTTAGAGACTTTACTTCGTGGATTTTTGGAGCGGGCTGATTCGCGTGCTAGTGTATCAAACAATGTGCCTTCTGTGTCGTCGGGTGATTCTGTGATCTTGCCGGTATTTTCGCCTGGGCGTGATGATCCACAACAATGGGCAATTGAAGTGTCTGGCTTGGCTACGGATTTAGGCTGGAATGATGGTGTCCTTATGGCTAGAATCGCGAACTGTTTTGAAGGGGAGGCAGGTGAGTGGTTTAGTAATTGGAGCCCTGTTGATCGCCGTTCTTGGGATAGCTTGAAAAGAGATTTATGCGAAAGTTTTGCTGGTAGTGCTGACTTTGGTAAATTAATGAATGAGGCTATAATGTATAATTCTGACGGCTGTTCGTCTTTTGGTTCTTATGGCCGTATAAAGTTGCAGAAAATAAATTTGTTGCGTGTCTCTTTCACACAAGAACAAATTATTAGTTTAATATGTTTTGGTATTAAAGATGCTGCTTTACAAGCACAAGTAACTCAAGCTGGTCATGAAGCAACCAGCTCACTTATTGCTCATTTATCGCGTATACAAAGTAAACCAAATATAGTTCGCCGTGAAAATCAACAAAAAAATTTAAATACGAATGTACACAATAATATACGCGTAAAAACTAATGATATTAAATGTTTTAATTGCGGTAAGATAGGACACCGTCAATCAGCATGTACTGCACGAGGTGTAAAAAGAGAACGACATGATAGCACTGGCTCGTCTAGTAGTTCATTTAATAACTCAATAACATGTAATTTTTGCAAAAAGTCAGGGCATTCGTTTGATAAGTGTTTTAAGCGATTACGGTTTGAGAAGAAAGATAATAAATCTCAGAATATAAATATCTGCGGCCCCCATAATTCAAATAGAGTCAATGCCAATCTTTGTTTATATCCTTTGAATATTAATGGTGTGCTTTATCAGGTACTCTTAGACACCGGAGCTCAAGTGTCACTAATTCGGGAGAATATTTCTAAAGAAGTGTCGCAGACGTTTATTGCTGAAGAAAAGTCTATCAGTGGCGTGGGTAATAGTCTGTTTTATTCATCTCAGTTACTTTGTGTTGATATACTTTTAGATAATATTAAACTTCCACTTAAATTGCATGTTGTACCTAGTGAAACAATTTGTTGTGAGATAATAATTGGTTTAGATTTCTTAAATATTCCTGGAGTTTTGCTTACGTATAATCAGTTTGGTCCCAAATTGGCATTTAAAACTCATCAGCAAATTAATACTTCCGTCAGTCTGCCGGTAGATGAGCAGCTTAAACTAATTTTAAATGATTTTTCGGATATCGCCACTAGTGGAAATAAAGTTCCTTCATTAATTACTACTGGTGAGTTTAAAATACGCCTTACATCCGATAAAGAAATTAAATACCGCCCATATCGGCTATCACTAGCAGAAAGGGAAATTGTCTGTAAAATTGTACAAGATTTATTGGACAATGGCATCATAAGACCCTCGCAGTCGCCATATGCAAGTCCCATTCTGCTAGTTCGTAAAAAGAACGGCGAGCCACGCCTAGTTTGTGACTTTAGAGCTTTGAACCGTATCACTGTTAAAGATTGTTTTCCTCTTCCAAGAATCGACGATCAAATTGACCGATTAAGTCAAAGCAAATATTACAGTATCCTTGATATGGCTGCGGGTTTTCACCAAATCAAGGTCCACCCTGATTCAGTTGAAAAACTGGCCTTCGTAACACCAGATGGTCAGTATGAGTACTTGCGCATGCCTTTTGGTCTTGCTAACGCCCCTTCCATCTTTCAACGGGCCATAAATATTGCTTCACACACCGAAATAAAAAATGGATTAGCCCTCGTATATTTGGATGATGTCCTCATCCCCTCCATCACAATTGAGGAAGGACTTGCTAATCTAGCAGCAGTTTTTACAACTCTAAGAACACATGGCTTTTCAATCAATATTAATAAATGTAAATTCTTACAATCAGAAGTTGAATATCTAGGCCGTTTAATTTCTAACGGAAATGTAAAACCAAGCCCAGAAAAAGCATTAGCTTTAAAGTCCCTTTCGCCACCCACCAATGTCAAAGAAGTACGTCAGTTTCTTGGTTTGGCCGGAAATTTGTACCAGAATTTTCAGTTAAAACTCGTATTATTTCAAACCTGTTGCGAAAAGATGAACCTTGGAATTGGACAAATAAACACAATGAATCCTTTCAATATATCTTAAATACTTTATCAAATGAACCTGTATTGGCTATTTTTAACCCAAACCTTCCAACTGAATTGCATACTGATGCAAGTAGTCATGGTTTTGGTGCTATAATTCTACAAAATCATGACGGAAATAAGCGTGTTGTTGCCTATTTCAGTAAAGCTACTTCCGATGCTGAATCGCGTTATCATTCCTATGAATTGGAAACGTTGGCTGTAGTTTACGCGCTAAAGAAATTTAGGCATTACTTTGTGGGCATCACGTTTAAGCTCGTAACAGACTGTAATTCTCTGAAAAGTTCCCAATACAAACGCGACTTGATACCTCGTATAAGTCGCTGGTGGGTTTACCTCCAGGACTTTGATTTCATAATTGAGCACAGGCCTGGCAATCAAATGGCGTACGTTGATTATTTAAGCCGTAACCCACCAAAATTATTGACAGTAAATCAAAATTTAGTATTAGCCGATGATAATGAAGCAGAATCTTACAGTTTAATGCCTAGCGGTTGGCTGTCCTTACATAAGAGTAATGACAGCGAAACGCAGGAATTAAAAGAAAAATTAATGAATAACGAAATAGATAAAAATCAGTTCTGTATAATAGGCAGTACTTTTTGTCATCTAACTGAAATAAATTCTGAAAGAATTACGCAATATTTTGTACCAAAAAATGCTCGCTATTCGTTGTTAAAAGAGTACCATGACGGACAGGCACACATTGGCATAGATAAAACTATTCTTAGCATAAATTCTCATTTCTGGTTCCCGAGAATGCGCCAATTTGTCAAGAAATATATTGATTCATGCTTGACCTGCCTCACCCGAAAACGGCTACCCCGAACTACTGAAAATGACATACACTCCATACCGAAAATCGCAATTCCATTTAATACGCTGCATATTGACTGTTTTGGACCATTACCAAAAACAGAGGATGACTTTACTCATGTATTTGTCGCTGTCGATGCATATTCAAAATACTGCTTCCTGTACGCGTTGCGAAGTCTTAAAACTATTGAAGTAGCAGACTGTGTGATGGACATTATTTATCTCGTTGGCACCCCGGCTCGTATAGTATGTGATAACGGAACTTCACTACGAAGTCTTCAAAATAATGAACTTATTTCGGAATGGGACATTCAGTGGCACTTTATTACACCCTATGTACATAAAGCTAATGGACAAGTGGAACGATACATGTCTTTTATCGCAAATTTGTTACGTGTTCAAGCTGAGGTTACCTCTGAGTGGAGTAAGCTAGTATCACGCATTCAATTAATTATAAATACGACCGTTCACAAAACGACCAAGAGAACGCCTCTTCAGACTCTTTTTGGCTGCGATAACAGAATCCCAGAAATTCAAAGAATTATCGAAAATGCGTCTGACGATAAGCTTCCAGTTTCTACTCTGCAGCACGAGAAATGGAGGGAATTTGTTAAAAAACGCCTTGATGAAAATGCCGTTCAACAAGATGCGTTATTTAAAAAGAGGAATGCAAGATCACAAAGAAAATTCAAGGTTGGTGATTATGTACTGATCACTAGGGAAGCCCTAAAACCAAAAAAGTTAGAGTCTGGTTGGATTGGACCATACAAGGTGACGAATGTAGCATCCCCTGGTCGTTATGAGCTAAGAAAAGTTGGTGATGTTGCCGAATCCACTAAAGTTACTGCAGCAGCGGCTTACCAAATGCGCCTTTGGCCCAAAGAATGGTACCCTGAAGACTGCTCAGACGTTCTAGAGACGTATATTTCAGACAATGATGATCACGAGGTAAATGTTTTACTTGATTTGATAACCGTGTTAGCGTATTGCTGACATATTTTTGTTTATTATGTTTGGGCAATTATAATGCTTG
>MU184544.1:118779-141285 GCA_016904865.1 Pissodes strobi
CGCCTACACAGTCGAGTAATGACGGATTTACTGACGTTTGAAGAAAAACACAATTCCAGTACACTTTGTCCTGAGGTATGGTCGCAGAAGGTTAATAATAACATAATATAAAGCTTCTTTTCTTAAAAATTGCAAACGATAATATAATATTTATGAGATAAACGTCAATATGACTATTTTTTAGCCAAGGCCATCTTCTGTATTCTGTAGTATAGGTGGCCTTGGCTTAGCACGGCTCAGCTGGCTGTTGTACGGATAGATGTTGCCAAATGTAATTTCTATTTGGTTCTAAAATATATCAGCCTCGTGTTGAATATGTTTCAAAAGTTCCGTGGGACGAAAACTTCTTATAAATCATGATTCTTAATGGTTTTGCTTAATAAAATAACAATAATTCGAATATATGATTTACTAGAATTAGATGTTACGCTAGAAGTGGGTCACTTTTAATAATAAGTCATATAAACTAATTTATTTAGTTTATTGAAATAGATACACATTTAAAAGGTCATTTGGATTAGTTTAAGAGAGTATCACGCGTAGTTCGTTTGTTTTGTTACTTTGGGTTCATTTTGATTTTGTGATGGGCGGGGTTGGTCAAGAGCGTAACGTGCTCGTCTCAATGCGCTTGTTTGGCTAATTAAAGTTAGTTTCGATTATTTTTGCTTAATCTGGAACAGCGCGTTTGTCTCCTTACTTTGGTTAAATAGGGTTAGTTTGGGTTAATTTTGGTTAGTATAGGTTAGTTTTGGTTAGCCTGGGTTGGTTTTGCTTAGTTCGAGATAGCGAAGAGAATTTTACTTTGGTTAATTAAGGTTAGTCTGGGTTAGTTTTGGTTAGTATGGGTTAGTTTTGGTTAGTCTGGGATAGCTTGGGTTAACTTTGGTTAGTTTGGGTTAGTTTTGGTTAGTATGGGTTAGTTTTGGTTTGTCTGGGTTGGTTATGCTTAGTTTGGAATAGCGAAGGGACAAGCGCGCGTAGCGCGTTTGTCTCCTTACTTTGGTTAATTAGGGTTAATTTGGGTTCGTTTTGGTTAGTTTGGGTTAGCTTTGGTTAGTATGGGTTGGTTCTGGTCAGTCTGGGTTGGATTTGCTTAGTTTGGGATAGCGAATATAAAAGCGCGCACAGCGCGCTGTTCTTTTTACTTTGGTTAGTTAGGGTTAATTTTGGTTAGTATAGGTTAGCTTTTGGTTAGTCTGGGTTAGCTTGGGTTAGTTTGGGTTAGTTTTGGTTAGGCTCGGTTGGTTTTGCTTAGTTCGGAACAGCGAAGAGAAAAGCGCGCGTAGCGCGCTTGTCTCTTTACTTTGGTTAATTAGGGTTAGTTTTGGTTAGTCTTGGTTAGTTTGGATTAGTGTGAGTTGGTTTTGGTTAGTTTGGGTTAATGTTGGTTAGATTGGGTTAGCTGCGGTTGCGCGCTTGTTTAGTTACTTTCACCACAGCATATATAACATATTTCACAAGTTGTTATTCTACCTTATGAAACATGCTCCTGGACTTGGCAATCTGCTTACTTGAAAATCAAGATGGTTGGCCAAGTCTGACAACATTGCAAGTAAATTGTTATCATTACCGTCATATTGCGAGAGTTTTCGCATTTAAATGTCACTCATTTATAAAATTTCTTTTTCAATTTTTGGCGTCAAAAGTGCTTCATCCGCAGATTTTTTTGCATTAATGTGTTCCATTTGATGTAATCTTTCCATTGAACCCAAAAAAATCTTTAAAATCGACAGTGCTTATATGACACCAGACCCATACTTTCACATTTCAACAAGATAATTATTGTCCAGTCCACACTTCCAATGCTGTAACCCACTAGTTTCAAACCCATAATGTGAAAGTGCTGTCCTAGGCCGCTTTTAGTTCCGATATCAATCCAATCGAAAATGTTTGGGGTATAATTCTTAAAAAATATATTATTAAATCGAAATTTTAGGCCACAAAATTCAGACGATTTATGGGAAATAATACATGCGTGCTGGGAAAAGCTTGATCCAAATATTGTATCAAATATAATTCAGTCAATCCCGACGAGACTGGCTCAAGTAATAGAAAAACAGGGATATATGGCCAAATATTAGATTTTATTTGAAGTATTCTTGCTAAAGGTTTTTTGTTTATATTGTAATATTGCAATTTTTATAAAACGGTTAAGATATAAAATTAAAAAAAATTAATTTTTGTTGTTCTATTGAACTAACGCCCGACTCCAATGCTTTTCATTTCTAATATCCTTTAACATATGGTTAAGGTTTCATCTCATTCTAATTCTTGTACGCTTTTTTATGAATATGACAGTACAATACATAATATCTTGAGGGTGATCCCTGTCCTAAGTTTGAACTTGTACTTGGACAATATTAGGTAATCGTTCAAGACAACGGTCGACAAGTTTTATTACATAAATACTCCAGCAAACCATCAGTTCGGCATACTTTGTTTCTCATCCAAAACCAATGTTTTGGATGAGAAGATGGATGTTCAATCAGTTCTTTACTTCACACATATACGTAGGGTTCGGAAGGTTCTAACCTGCAACCTAATTCCCTAGCTAAAATTGAGTTTCGCAGCACACGTATGCGTGGTCTTGAGTTTATCCTCCTAAAGTAGTAAAGTCAAATCTGCGATAAATGTGTCAAAGTTCTAAGAAAAATAATTTTTAAGTAAAATCTGTCAAATAGTTAAAGTGCATTATAAACTCTGATTGAAATTAAGTAAAACTAGCCATAAATAAAACACAGCACAACTTTTAATAACTTTATTATAAAACAGTGACCAAGACCTATAAGCAATTCAAAGTATACCTCAACCAAAACGACATGCGCACCTTATTAATCGGGTACAGTGTAAATGTATTAAGTCTTTGACCAATGGACATTGTTATTGTATTTAACCGAAGTGTCTTCTTTATCATCTCGTCTCACTTGACGTATAGAGATCGATCCCTAATATGAGCTACATAATCTGCACGCCAACCAAGGCGTAGGTGACAAAATGAGCATTGCATGGTGTCATGATAGCACAAGAAATAATAGTTGCGAAAACTTGCTAATCAGTTTAAGGAATTATGGAATTATCCAAATGTTTGTGGCAGCGTGGACCGTGATTGTAGAAATGGGGTTGATCTTTGACCAGCACTAAAAGTCGAGCCGTGTCAATATCAATTGACCTTTTTCTTTTTATTGTTGCTCAACGTTGCGAAACAAAAAGTTGCCGCCAGTGCATTTCCAACTTAACAGTTATATACAACCTTAAATATTTGTATCCTGCCTATTTTAAGTCCACACGTCTGTAATTTAGAAAATTTGAAATGAACAAAATGTACCAAGACCGGCGATGATCGTGCTGAAAAATGGAGTTTCACAATTTCTTTTTCAGAGAGGAAATTGGGCGATATGTGATGAGGCATTTAAAAGAGCTGCAACATTTCCATTCCAATGATATATTACAACTGCAAACGAACGTCCCTCGTATTAAAAAAAAAGGCAAACACGATGCCCGCGGCCAGTGGCTCGGATAAGTTATTGCTTGCATAAATCATAGATAATATTAATGTCACTTTGAATATTAAACGACTTCTCCGGCAATAATTTATATCACGAGCTCCCACTAGGTCCAGGAGTAGTAGTATTATTAACTGTCGATTACGAGATCGATTTTTTATTCTAATAGCTTCAACTCTCATTTTATGTAAAAAAAGAGAAGATTCGAAATATAGGGAAGTTTGTATTTATTATTATATGCTTATGAAAGCCGTCTTTAAGAGAGTCTTGTTTTCGAAAGTACCAGCTGCGTGTTGAATGTTTTGCTACAGTTTCGTGGAGTCGTATGAAACCCAGTTCCAAAGGTATATAATGTTTCTTGTAAAATTAAAATAGAACTGCTTTGTCGTTATTTTAAAAACACCTGGTTTTCGAAATGTATTGATATGGGCTAAGTAATGAAAAAGTATTGAACACCTTGATTATGTAATTTGAGAACACCTTTACTATTTGATTTTAGTTATTAGTATTGTAGGTCAGGGTAGGACTGCCAGTCCATAAACGGCATGTGCAAGATATAATACAAATCAACAGTATGCAAGGTCCAGAGTGTGTAATGTAATATTAAAACTGAACCAACGATAAATCATCAAAATTATCTAAGCCCCATACCAACACTCAGACGAAGATATCGAAAAATTGTACGATGATATAGCTCAGGCAATGTCAACGTTCCCAGCCTATTTCAGGGTGCTGGCTGGAGCCTTTAATGCCAAGTTAGGCAAAAAACGAAATGAAGACGAAACATCACTGGGATGCCATAGAAGAAAGAAATGAGCGAGGGAACCTGCTGCTCCAGTTTCTTCTCCATCAACAACTCGCGGCTCTAAACACTTTCTTAAAAAAGGCAGAGTATCGAAAGTGGACATGGTTCAGTTCGGATGGCAGAGCAAAAGACTAAAACAGAGTTTTATCCACAATACCGAAACAGAACTTTTGCACTCGACACGCGTTTCGCTAACCATGTTAGCATCATCAAGAGATGATTAAATCTGAGTGTTAATCATCTCCTGATGTAACCCAACGTAGAACAAAAGACGAAATTGACTTTATTATCACAGAAAAAAAACAAATAGTCACGGATGTAACCGTACTTAATAAACTATCATTGGGGAGCGACCACAGAATGGTGAGAGCGAAGATACTACTAAATTTGAGGACAGAAATAAACTTGTGATTAGGAACAACAGCAAGAAGTGGACAAACATAGATGATGTTGACAAATACCAAAAAACGATAAAAGAAAATTTGAAAGGCGCTAATATAAGTAATCTGGAAGATCTAAATAGAAACATTGTGCAAGCAATAAACGCCGCACAAAAGAACCACTACTTGAAACAAACAGAAAATGAAGATAAATTCGCTATAAATACTAAAAATTTGATGAAACAGATAAGAAAATTACTCGGGAAGTATAACCACAACAAAGAGATGAGCTAAGACGATTAATTAAAGATATAACAAAAGCCACAAGGACTGACATCAGGAACTACAAGAATAAATGGGCGACTAGAGTTATAAAAGATAATAAAGGCATGCTTGTACTACGTAATAGATTAAGTGGGGGAAACTGAAATAACTAAACAGGAGAATGAAGGAGGGCAAATAATATCAAGCGACATAGAACAGATATTAAAGATTTTCGAGGACTTTTACACCACCATAAAGGCGTAAACGTAAATGGAGAAAACCTAAACCACCTACGCTTTGCCGACGATATCGTGCTGATCTCAGATCGACTAGATGAGGCAAATGAAATAGTCTCAGAACTAGCCGTAACTTCCCAAAAAGTAGACTTAAAAATCAACATTGCCAAGACCTAATGTATGACAAATCTAGTCCCCAGCTGTAACCTAATGGTAGAAGGAAAAGAAATTCAATACGTAACATCTTGCAAATATCTGGGACATGAGATGAGAATGGGAAGAGACAATCAGACCTGCGAACTGGGCAGAAGGGTAGGACTGATTTGGGCTGCCTTTGGCCAGTATAGCTAACTTTTAAGTAAATCTTACCATTCTTACCAAACCATTCGTATTCCGTTTAGAAAAAAGAAGGAAGCTAGAAATGAGAGCGCCCGTCCTACATGGAACACTGTTAACTTTTTTCACCAAGATAAAATATTTAAAGGTCACACTGGCACTGGACCGTAAACTTACCTGGAACAGGTATCTAAAAAACACCATCTCTAAGGCACAACGGTAATCTGGACATGCCGCAAACTAGTTGGCAAGACAAAAATGGTATATTGGATCTACCAAACAATAATAAATCCCACGATCACCTAGGCCTCGCTGGTATGGTGGCCAAAAACCCAGCAGGTCACCGCTCGGACCAAACTTAATAAAGTGCAAAGGCTGATATATAAAGGAATCGATCGCCAAAAAAATATTCTTTGATAAATGTCGTTTACCAAAACTTAAAAATTAAAAATTTGAGAGACGTCTGCCGAAGTTAGGCTGTCAAATAAATAGTCTGCCTGTGTAATTTTGATAAGTCCTCAAACAGTTCATTCGTTTCCGAAAATGTCGTTCATAATAAATATAGTTTACCACAATGAAAATTCATCCCTTTTTAACATTTAACCCCCGATTAAAGCTGCCACTCTGAAACGGCAGACGGTCGGTTTTGGTATGCCCAAGTAACTTACAATCATGGCTTATTAGTAAAAAATTTGATAAATATCGTGTACCGAAAAACCTGCCAGCTCCTATACTATACGTTTCAAAAAAATAAACAAGCAAGCCATCGTCTTGGAATTCGCTGACAATAGTTGAAATAGAAATATGCACTTATAATAAAATAATTTTAAGCGTATTATAATTTATGGAAATATCAGCCGGCGATTTTATAAGTTAAAAAATAAAAAACCAATGATTAGTGTAAAATAAATATATATGGGAATAATATACCGAGGAAAAAAAAATAATAATAAATATAATGGAAATAATTAGAGTAAAATAAATATAGATAATAAGTTAAAAATAAACATGTAGGTCAGGTAAACAATCCGGTCTTTAATGACCCCATCTTAAATGAGCTGGTGTCCTGCCGGGATACATAATGGAAAACTCGAAGAAACATATTGAGGGGCACACCGGTCGGGAAAAAAAAGAAATGTGAGTTCTTACCGTACGAGCCTCCGGGAGTGCACGCCTGGCTTTTCTGCGGTATGCACGAACAAATCTTCTCTCTTTAACAGAAAGAAAGCGGGTGAAATAATACGACAGTAAAACAACAAGGGACAATTTTTTAAAGGATTATACAAATTTTTTCTTTACTTACGGCAGGTCACTTCCATCATGTACACTTTAAATTCTAAGACACAAAGAAAAATACGACCAAAGGATTTTTTTTTTAAATATATAGGGTACAGTATATAACGGGATACTGGGTCAGGAAAAATGCAAGGTATCAAAAAATAGTTCTCGATTGTTTTAACACCAATATGTTTTTTAATAATATTTACAGCAATGTTCAATTTCGGCTACACATACACGGCAGACCAACTAAAAAATAATATGATACTTGCATATGTTTCGGGCACCACTAAATAAAAATATGCTGTATGATTTTAAATACGAATTAGTACTGGGTGATAAAAAATTGAAATGACAGTCATTTAAAAAGTTTTTTTAAGATAGAAAACAAAATGTTAATATTAAGCACTTATATTTGGTTTATATTTGTTACATGTACCTGAAGCACTCACTAGTCAATGGCGATGGAGTCCTGATACATATAGCAGCCAAAAAGGAGTCCGACAAAGATTCTGAATTTAGTAAGGACGCAGATCGAGACCCTTTGGCTGGAATCCAGGACCGAATTATCCTAGGGACAAGTGCTTAGACATAAGCTAAATTTAAGTAGGTACAGAACGATATGACTATTCGAACATTGAGGACAGCTGGTTATTATTATTTAAGAGGGTTCCACTCCTTTTTGAACTTACTCATCAAAAATGAGTTCTTGAGCGTCCCTAAGATAACGAATTTAGTTACTTCTTTTCTCAATCCAGTCTTTATTTATTGAGCAGATTCTTTCCTTTTTGAACTTTCTAACCGTAAATATGTTTTGCATTGGGGACCAATTCTAGTTGGAGGGGGGCATGTGTAAACTAGAAAGCGTAATAACAAAAGAACACTCAGTCTAATGTTTGAACTTGATACTTGACATTGAAGGATCAAATATTATGAGTATTATCTAAACATGTTTTTAAAACAATCAGTCAAATATCAACAAAATTTAGTATAAAAGAACGGACAAATCAAGTGGACGACAACTTATCTGGTTGAGTAGTTCCCTTTTAATTAAGGCCAAACGCTCCTCCTGTAATAAGCTAAAACCCTCCCGATCCTGATTATCTGGTTAGGTAGTTCCCTTTTAATTAAGGCCAAACGCTTTTCTGGTACCAAGGTCAACCTCCCGATCTTGGCTTTCTGGTTAGGTAGTTCCCTTTTAATTAATGCCAAACGCTTCTCTGGGAACCAAGATCGAACCTCCTATATAGTGACGTCAGTGTAAAAGTAAAGTGTAAAAGTAACGTAAAACTTAAAGTAAAAAGTAAAGTGAACCATAGATAAAAGTGAAACCTAATTAAAGCACACCAATATAACTAGAACGAATTATAACGCTCATAACAATTTAAACTAAAAGTAAACTCAAGGGAGCCGAATAGGTCGAGTCCAGTCAGTCCTCAGCGAATGGTCATGCGTTTTACGCCATTCTGGTAAATTGTATTCAGTCATAGTTTTCATTCTAAGTACATACCTTCCTGTATCTGAAGACCAATATACGTACAGTTTGTTTCGAATTAAGCGAGTCGTTATTCCATCTGATATACAACCCCCAGCTCAAGGAGGAACGCCGCCAGTAATCCCACTCAGTAGTACGCACCAGGGAAGCGCCCAAGAATTCCTCTTTGACAATATTTCACTTTTCGCATGACCCTCCGCTCGCTTCGCTCGCTACGGGGGCTCAAGAAAAGGAAACTAACCAAGTGCTAGCCCAAGGATACCCAAAATCAAGAAAAAAAACTGTTTAGAATAAAAAAAAATAAGAAAGCAACGAGATTTGAACCCGGGCCACCGGATTGAGACCCAACCATCTAGACCTCTCGACCACGAGGGATCTATCGACAAACTGATTGCATCCCGAAGACATGGCGCAAGATGGATAATTCCTAGATACGCTAGTGTCTTGCTTTTGATTAGTCAAGACTATCCGTGACTTGCACCTCTCTAGACGCTAATGTTGGTATATTAAGCATATAGAATATCGAGACGCGTACCCCGTAAGTCCCAGGGGTTATTCTTCGAAATTTTTAACAGCGAACAGCCGAGATGGAGCTGGTCAGAAGAGTTATAGACCAAGTAGCCAATCTGCCTAAATATTTATCAACGTAATTTTCTTTTAATATATTATTACTTGAACCAGCACTTCGTCTTACGGCGTTATTAATTTTAAGACGTTCACTTTTTAAGAGAGTAGTTACCTGTCAGAGGTGCTTTTCCCCCTCGGTAATTCACACTGGCAGGTCTTTTATAAGGTGAGAGCTTTGGTTTGCCAGGAGGGATTTTCTCTTGTAACCAGCCTTATTCGCTAATTGTTCATTCCGCTGAGTTTTGTTCTTTTCAAAGGCGTGGGTTAAACTTTATGGCAGTTAGAGCGGGCGCCACTAAATTTTTACTACAGGAAATTTATTAGAAATTCTCTCTGTCTGAAAATCGGATAATAAAATTTAGAAAAACTACCCTGTGAAAAAGCGTAAAAAATTTGGAATAAGATTGAATTATATCGCCTAAATGCAGTTTCCAAAATAAACATCAGGAATACAAACAACCAGTTTATTAAAAAAGGAATACTACTTCGGTAGAACCATCTACTTTCTTAAAATTTAGAAGATTTTCTGATTACTGATGGTTAATATTATGCTAAAGAAATTTATGGAATGCCACTTAATCTGACCTATTTATGCCACAGGTGATAATTAATGTTCAAATTACAATTATATTAATTGCTATGGTAATTAAGTTTCATCTTGACACTCTAACACTAGAAATTACAATAATCAACTATCAGCTATAGATTTAGGCCTGGTACTCACTGCGATTAAACTTTAAACTCAAAATTAGCACTAGCAATGGTACTTTAGCAAGTCTCTGATCAGTAAGTTAACATTACTAATTACTATATAAAAATCTCAATAAATTACCTCGATACTACTTAACGAGAGGAGTTATGTTTAAAAGAATATTTTAATATTACCCAGTTACTATTGCTTAAAAATGTAACAATTTATATGTTAAAATTAGGGAATAAATATCCACTAAACTACACTTAGCTTATTCCCTTGGAGAAGACATCTAAAATGTTTTCAAAATGCTAAACTGAAAGGGATTTACTGAATAAAATATATAGGAATAAATATCACCGCACCATTTAAGGAGAGTTGAGCTCAATTCTACCGATATCAATGCGACACGTTCAATAATAAGGTTTAAATAGTTTAAATTAATTTTCTGCCATGGGTTTGACAAGCAGATACAATAAACTTAGCATAAATAACCTGAACAGACTAATTTTATAGTATATTTTAGGTATTAACGAAAATGAAAGCGGTAAAAGGTTGGCAGGGCTTTAGGGGACTGCTTTTTACAAAAAATAACACTAGATAAGGTTAGAGAACTGAACCTAAGTATATCTTGAAGTAATATTTCAGAACATACTTCTCGGTAATTGCCTGTGCTTTTTTTCTAGTTCTCACTAGGAAAATTTAATGCATTAAAGAACAAGATTAAATTATACATACAGATAGGGCTAACTGGCTGGACTCCAGTGTAAATGGATGAGGTAGGTGAACCTCTCAGCTGGAAAAATCACTTTCTCCACAAAACTCTCGGCCTGGTCCACTTCGAATAAGACGGCGGGCTCCTGCTCAAGGAAGGAATTCCCTAGAATAAATGGGCATCAGCCCCTAGGAAAGACCCTGGTGAAATGACAAACGATTTTTTAGCCATCTACTAAAAAGCACATGTGTCGAACCTACCTTTCAAAATAAAAGGGTTATCACACTACTTTTCACACAATGTTTCACAATAGCATAGCCGGTACTCTAACAAAAGATACGCGTTACTACGTTTTGTAACTTAAACAAAAAAGCTATCTGGCTATCATCAACCAGCAGTTGAAAACTTAATCGCCACAAGGCGGTAGGTAAGTGCTGCACGAGAAGGGCTTCAACTTTTGATCTCTTTCGTTATATATTCTATTTTCATGCGCATCTTCAGAAAGCGCCTGTTGTCAAACGGGTCAGAGTTCTGAAATCAACTAGTAATAGTAATGTTGTGACAATCGATGCCACAATTTAATGGATGCACAATGAAAATCGCGATATAATATTCAGATACAATTCCAACGTTACACCCTTGAGGAGATTCGCAGTGAAGACCAAAGTCTGCCGGTATGGGCTGTTGTGCAGCTTGTTATACCAAACTTTGACCTCTAGCTAATAACAATTTATAATTAAGGTTCACGGTTAAGTTCAAACTTTCCTCTGTAAAATTTTATTTTACTGGGCATGCTAGTTGACAGTCTGAACTGTAAGTCCCAGTATATTTCTGTATTATATTATTCGAACTAAATATGCCGAAAACTGCTTGAGTAAGGCATCCAGACGGATAATGGGTGTGCCGTTTGTTTATATTAGCTCGATCTTTTCACGCCGTTCTTAAAATGCTTTGATAAGAATGTTTCTAAGTATATGAAGCGTTCTAAATTAACGTTACCCATATCGATTCTTTTCGACGACGTTAGAATTCTTGAAATAATACGAGTCATTGAGTTGTAGACTGTGATTTAAACGGTGTCTTGTGGTGATTTTACGTGAGCACAACGAGAATTAATATAAGAAGTTTAATACAGGTGAGCTTTTTCACTGAGTGTCCCCTCTTAAGCATTTTGCATATCTCTATAAATAATTCAGTTAGTTATTTAGAGTTCATATATGGTTATTTCGATATTTGAAAACATGCTTAAAGATGAATGTATATAAACAAGACATATTGATTTATTAATCATGATTGAATAATAGTTTTAATAGCAATTCGTGTGAACATGTTATCTGGAGCGAGTATGTTGCGCGTTGTATCCCTTCGTACTCATTGCACCACTCAGATATTGGCTCCGTGCCAAGGTTGAGTATCTGGAGCGAGTATGTTGCGAGTTGTATCCCTTCGTACTCATTGCACCACTCAGATATTGGCTCCGTGCCAAGCTTGAGTATCTGGAGCGAGTATGTTGCGAGTTGTATCCCTTCGTACTCATTGCACCGCTCAGTGCTCGTAGCATTGTGAGACGCATTGCGAGTTGAATCCCCTTGCGTCTAAGGGTAGTTTTGGGGATGATCACGTCGCGCGTTTTATCCCCTCGTGGTCACAGACATATCCCTAGTTACTACGCCTTGATGATAAGTTAAAGTAAATTGACTATGATACAGAGCGTGTTGTATCGCTTGTATTATGTAGGTCTCCGAGTTATTAAAACTGATAACTAAATAGGCAAAATAAGGGGATGGACACTCACACATTTTTCTTTAATTATAGGGAAGCACCTGATTATGCGACCAATAGGAACATACCTCGACCAATCTACCTTGGCTATTAATAGATTTAGCTCTGTTTTTATTAATTCTTAAGTAAGTAATAATTGGCGATATAAATTAATATTAAATTTGATATGTAGTTAACACGTTTTTATGTTCTTGGTTTATTTACTTGATTTATGCAATTATAATTCTACTATTCTTTTACAGAACCAAAAACCATTTTGCATGCAGGGTCGCATACCAAGTTTCATTAACGACAGAAAAAGGAACAAAAAATTATTTTTTTTATACTGAGCTGTTTTAGGCGTTCAGATCACTAACACTTAAATCAGGCTATTAATACCTGTTAAATTAAAAGCTTAGTAATATATATGTATAACAATTTTAATATCTGAAACGGTTAAAACTCGCGCCTCTTTAATGATTCAATGCAAGTGGACTTTATGATAACTGCCAATATTATTCGTTTATCAGCCCAATAGCAATTATTATTATTGATATTGATATTTTATGGTTGCAAATTTGTTGTTTGTTAATTAAATTATTTGGTTATCAATATTGTTCTATTAAATAATGGTCATAGCCTACTTGGGTTAGTAAACGCTTAATGATGGCAGCTAGAAAGTTCGCACGCTTTGAGTAATTAAGGTTCTCGTTTCTCCAAAATCGGTCAATTTATCAATATCTAATAAAACAAACATATAGACCACGTTATGCACCACTCGACCAAGTGCCAAATTCAAGTTTATTGTAATAATGCTGCCATCTATCATGAAATGATGTTACCTAGTCGCGAAAAAATCAGCAAAGGTTAGAATCTATAATTTAGCAGGTCAAATAGTTAATAAAGATATACCCAATCAATGAATTAACCTGTGAATTAAATATATGTATATTTTAGTTATATACAGCCGGTAAATTTCGGGACCTATATTAAGACTACAAGTTAAATTTGCGAATTGCGATTAAATAAAATAGTCTACTGCCATGAGGCTTACAGCCAGTCACAGTAAAAGCGTATCGTTCAAGTAGATAGACGCTATACAAAAATGAATCAAATAATTATCATAACATTAGCAAAAAAAAAGTCGAGATAATATCAGATATGATAATGAAGAAAAGAAATATCTCTAAAGCAAATACGATCAGAAACAGGAATAGAGATGATACAGGATAATAGATGACCTAGAGCTATTTATCGGCAAGTTCAATAAACAAAAACGGTGCGTGACAGTATAATATAAGATAGTAGACGACCTACAGTCATTTAACGGTAAGTTCATTAAAGAAAACGATAAGCATCGGTAATAGGTACGATATAAGAAAATAGACAACCTACAGTCGTTTAACGGTAAGTTCATTAAAGAAAACGATAAGCATCGGTAAGGTACGATATAAGAAAATAGGCGACCTACAGTCGTTTAACGGTAAGTTCAAAACGATAAGTAATAGTAATAGGTACGATATAAGAAAATAGACGACCTGCAGTCGTTTAACGGTAAGTTAATTAAACAAAAACGGCAAATAATTATGTGGCTCATAGTGAGAACATCGCATTAAGTTAAATGTATGCAGTACAAACAGGTTAAGCCCACTAATTACGATCCTCATAGCTAGGTATTCGATATTCAATATAAGGAAGATAATAACTATTAATTAATTAAATGGTATATAGCGGCATTTGAGGCAATAGAAAGTAATCATCTACCGATCATAGTAGATTTTTCAAACGTGGAATCCAGCGACGTATCACCTTGACAAAATGCCTCTATCAGCCGAAATGCAACCGGAGAACTCTCTACCTCAGAGAGAACAGTTCGCTGAAGGACGTTAGCCTCAATGGAGGAAATTCTGTTCCACGGAAGGAATTCTGTCTCACAGAAGGTCCTAAGTTAAATTATAAATAATTTTAAATATTTAATATAGACACACTAACATGTAACAAACCTTTTTCTATTTATATTTAAATCACGACAAAATCAGGCGGTAATTAGACCTGATGGCCGAAACTATCAACGATAATTTCAGATTTTAAACTACTCCTACTCTGGTTACAACCTACACTCCCGATGTAGAATAATTTCGGAATATGTCTTTTTGTCCGAAGCGATCTTCGTGTCACCACAAGAACCGTGTCAATCAACATCTTCACACACACACACCACTCCTCGAGTGTCATAGGATTTCTTTTTAGTGTGTGTGCCACCACTATAAAAAAGTCGAAAACACGGAATTTGGAAATTCTTATGTTACATTCGTCTGAGAAATTTTTAAACTAAACTGGAAGCGTATATATTACATTTCAATGATAGCAAAAGAGTAAGAAACACAACTACTTTTAAATAAATAAACGGATCTTAAGAAAATAATAATAAGATTTATTAAATATATATCTATTTATAAAAAAAAATAAAAATGAAATCACAAACCTCGCGTGATAAAAAATAACAATATAACTAAAAAATACGATTTTGTGATGTTGACTAACTCCATAATATAATATAAAATCGTCTTAGACTCATAGTCATCAAAAACCCTAACCTTAAAGCATTTTTTGTGAAAATCTTCCGCTAGGTTGTATGGTTTGATATAATAATCGATCACTATCATATTATGCATCACAGACTCTGTATATTGTTTGTGTGTGTATGTGTATTTTTTAAATATACAATGGATCTACTTACATACGCGTTTTTATTTATTTAAGTAACAAACGTCAAATAAGGGCGATATTATAGTATACATAAATATGAATCACCAATAAAAAGAATCGGCACAAAAATTTCTAATAGAGTTCAAAAATCCGGTCCCGGATTTTCTGTCAGCTTGATTTGTCGCTACCGCTCCGGATTTTTGCAAAAAATCCTCCTCTGGGTATTCTAAATAACTCCTGTTTGGCGTATTCACCAGAACGTCGTAGTACCTCTGAAAAACACAATTTGCCATATTTAAAATTATGTTCCCTATAAATAATCGTAGTAAATGTGAACCTGAAATATCCATTACGAGAAAGAAAATAGCAACACAGTGGTAAAAAATATCGTAACATTTATGGACGAAATTATTAATTCGTAAAAAAACTAATTCTGTTATTGGCCAGGCGGGAGACAACATGGTACTCTTTCAGTTGAAGGTATATGGCCCGAGTGCATATAACTGCAAATTCATAGGATACTCTAGTAAAGGCCTGATGTTCTTCATAAATTATTTCTAATTAACTTCCCCATTTTTTAAAACGAGTGGATTTAGGCCAGGTAAATAATTATAGTTATTAAAGCCTCCAAAATTCCTTGCAAAAATATACGTCCCGCATTTTATATACATACTGACACTCCTCTAAGTCCTCTATAACGTATTTATCCCATTTCAATGAGGTATGGAAGAGGTCTAAGAGGCGCACAGTCATATTTTGGTTTTCATTCTAGGCGTGCGGAATAATAAACCAAAATAGGGGCAATTGACTCACGGCAATTGAACATTCTTAGATACAGTGGCGTTTCCAACGGCCAACTTCCCCTTCCACAATGAGCCCGGTCACAAATATTTATGCGGTAAACAAATAAATTAATCTACTATTCCAACCGTTTTCTAAATTATATCGATAGTGTCAGATAAAGCCCTCAAAAGGTATGAAATACTATCACATACCGCGCATGATAAAAACAGGACAACAAATTGAGCGAGTCTCCTAGTACTCGAGACACTGGTGTGTAAACATATCCTATATCGACACCATCGACATGAAAATCTAATGCCCCCGTTAGGCCGGGTGACGCCTGAATATAGGCAACCACTTATTTGGAATTGGTTGCCACTATTCTGGCGTTAGAAAAAACACGTTTTACACTAACGGTTACAGACAGCCTGCAAAACACATCCCCGTCACAGATACCGCCTGACGTGCGTTGTTTAATGTTTATATTTATAACGTTTGCATTAGAATGCCTAATATTACACTTTACGCATAGTCCTCCGCTCGCTTCGCTCGCTACAGGGGCGCAACGAACAAAAACTAATCCAAGGCATGCCCAAAATCAAGAAAAAAACTTTACAAATATAACCTCAAGAAAAAAAACCATTGGGAATCGAACCCGGGCCGCCGAACCAGAGGTACAGCATCTTAACTACTGAACCACCAGAGCACTTGTAAGAAATTCATTGCATCGTAAAGACATAGGTAAAATAGGAACGCAATCTAACGAAATCACCCGATGCCTTCCGAGAGAAGTCGGGAATGTATTTTGCAAGCTGTCTTTATCCGCTAGTCGTTTTACAAGGAAGCGCTGAAGTAGACTGCGCATGGTTATGATGTCACATCCGGGTTTCAAAGTTCCGTCCATTTTCCCGAGATTTACCCTCATACCGCCGCGTAAGGTGTTTACACATCAAAATTGTATCTAATTTTGAATCAATTTGATAGAATTCAATTATTTTGAAACTGTTCAACTAATTTTAAAATAAATTTCTGGTCCATTTCAGTAATGCATCTTTTTAAAAGAAATTGATCTTCTTTAAGACGACTGTTTATTTTACTTAAATCATCGTCGTCATTTTTGTACAGTTCAATTTTCTTCTGTTTTTTAAATTTTCAGTATCTTTTTTTAAAAAAAGAATGAATAATTTCGTAGGTACTTGATATCCTCTATTATCGTTCGATATTGTGATAACTATCTGAATATATTAAAAAATAGATAAGCAATTATTTTAAAAAAATAAGTTTTCAATATAAAATTTAAATTACAAAACGTTTTAATGTGAAATATGTGACTAAATATACGCTTACTTTCTCTATGCCAGACGAAAAAATATGACTACGTTACTTTAGCGTCTTACCTTGTTTCCTTGAACAACTGGAACAAGAAGTATTGTAATGAACTGGAGCAGTAACTGATTCTGATTAAATTGTTTCAACAAATTATTTCATAATTACTTTAAACTGAAGTTGAAGTTTCAAGAAATAATGCCCGAACCGCGTCTAAAGTTAGATTATTTTGCTTAAGAAAAATTCAGGAAAATGTACAACAACAGCACCTATCATATGCCTTATTAAAATAAATAACTTACTATTGGAACATATTCCAAATAAAGGGCATTGTGTTTAACTTCACCAGAACCGAAATAAGCCTCGAAGTGCAGCCGACCTTTATTTTTTTTCGACTGCATTATGACGCGAAATTAGATGAACTATCTCCAAGAACTATCTATGCACGCTTCACAAACATGTCCCCCCAACACTTGGCAGAAGAAAACCATGGCTAGGGGGCGTTTCTATTAAAAATATTTTTCTACAGCCGCGCGCAAAATAACTAATTGCTAAATTGAAATGAAATCGCAAAATCGTCGAATGCCGTGGATCCTTATTTTGCGCTCTAGCGCGAACATGGAAAAGAAAAATCTCACTTTTTCCGTCGAGTGTGCTATGAATGGTCATGGAAACCGAAGATAAATAAATGACAGTCGTGCGTTTGTTACAGTTTGTTGCTGGCACTCCTGTTCTAAATATGCCCAGAGCCCGAATATAATATGTCAAAACTGACAGTCATTTGCAAATTTCAGAATAAGTATAGAGACAAATGTGGATTTAATTTTAAAAAATGCGGCTGTAGAAAAAGTTCTGTGTGTTTTTCGAGCGCAAAGTAAGATTGGCGTTTTCGAAAGATTACTGCGCTCCGCTACGCGTCGCGCAGTAACATTCTTTCTCAAGCGGCAATCCGTTACTTTGCGCTCTAAATACACAAATAACTATAGCGAGCAAAAACCTGGGATCGGAATGAAAAAATCAGGTTAACTGGAATAACAAATTTTAATTATCCTAATTTGGAACACGCGGCGGTACTAAAGCCCAAGTTGGAATTTACAAAACGCTAATTGCCACATTAAAATTTTCGGCGACTGAATTGTAAGTGTTCTTAGCAAAATCATTTTAATAGCTGGGCAGATGTTGAATCCAGATTTTTCGAGGAGAAAAACAAGCCTTGAAAGATGGTATAAAGAGCTAAAAATCTTTGGGAAAGAGTTAGTCAGAAAATATTCTTCACGCGCGATAGCACGTTACTATGCCCAAGAGGGGCCTCGAAAAATTAGTCGGCAAAATAGTCGCCACGCTCGCTAAATCGTTACTCTGCCCAAAAACATATGGGAACTCTGAAAAATTAGTAAAGCTTTATCTATCACGACTATTACGCTCTCCAAATGGTTAAAAAGTATTGACTAACCCGTGAAAAGAGTCTCTGGGTACCACAGGTCCGTGGAAAGAAAATAAGAAGTTAAGAAAAGTCATTTCGTTGGGCTCGCTCGATATGTGAAACACTGTTCAAAATTCGGCACTCGTCGTGAGAGAAGGTGTACTAAAATCTATTAAGGCTTGGATTGCAGGTTACGGATTAGCATTAGGATCTAGAGAGTAAGTTTAGTTGTAATTCATAATGATTAGGGCATTGATAGAAACATAAATGATTTATATCTTTGATATTTTTATGAACCTCTCATTAAAACTCAATGCTAGTGTCAATCTGTTTATTAGGGCATGTAGAATTTATCTTACCATTTTACCAGATTGAATTTAAGCTTGGGAGAGAGTCAGATGAAAACTAAATAGCAGCGAGATAAGTGTTAATAATGCTAATTAGTTTCTTCTTGTCATATCTTATTTGTATGATGAACTTTTAAATAACTAGGTCATAACAGAAGTTACCTGAACATATTTGGGTCAACCACTGATTTAATATAAAAATGCTCTCTTTAAATTGTGTGCTCCCTTAAATTCGAAATCTCAATTAGTACGTTAAAACGGAAAGTGGTTTGGCCTACGCTTATTTCATTATATCTAAGGTTAGTTACATTTGAGCACAGAAAAGGTGGAGTGAAGGTACTGACTAGGTGGAGAAAAGGGGGTCATTGCCCATGATGTCTAGGTAAATTATTTTCATAAAAATAAGATGTCAACACACTGGTACTGCGGTTAACAGAAAATGAACAGGAATTGAAAAAAATGCCGCTAATACAGTAGGTAAGCCAAAAGGTGTAATAGGCGTTAATTTCAGTATCAAAACGGCGAAATGAGCGAAGACTCGCCACTTCAAGTGGATAGTCTTTTGGTAATGTATATTTACTATGTAATTAATTCAAAATTTGATACTACAAACACCAAAAGCGTGCTTAGAAATCACCTCTAGTCCTTCCTCTTTATTTTTGCGTATCACCAAACATTTAAGGCCGCATTTTCCAAATATCTTCTCTACAACTTCTTTCACTGTAACTTTGGGGCATATCCTCAGGGTGCATCTCTTGACTTCCACGTCAATCAGAAAAGAAACCACTCCCTTAATTTTCACTAGGGTACCTTCAAGTTTCTGTCTGGATTCCTAACAAAGTTATCAATTTAATTAAGATGAGAGCCATCATCGGAAAAAAACGAATGGTTTTTAGCGGTATGGTTTGAAGCAGTGAGGCCAGCATCAAAATTTCTTTAGGGATTCTACTGGTTTAAATACGCAAAATTAAAGAAAAAAGCCAAAAAAAACACATGATTACTGGTAAGAAATAACAACTAAAATACAATACTCCAATTCTAATTATTTGTCTAAAAGAATCTAGAAGAAATGGTTTTTGTATATGCCTTCTTTTTGGTGAATGATCAATGATCTAATTATTGGAATTTTAGTTTTTGGAGCTCTTCTTTTTCTGTGGATATTATAGATATATCTAATACACGTGCTTATCCCCTGGAAGCTTTTAGATAAATTAGATTAGATGTTTTTTGGAAGTTTTCTTGAGAACGGTCTGCCCACCGCTGACCTGCAAGATCTCTTGTGGCTCTCCCTGTTCTAGAGCACCATGTAGCTACTGGAAATGGTTTCGCTTATTTGTTTGAAACGCGCCCACACGATACCGTCATAGTGACATAGAACGTAGGTTGTAGTTTCCTCTTCTTGGCAGATCCTGCATAGGGTTTCATCTGCCAAACCCATCAGACTTAAGTGTGTTTTCGGTCAATAAACCTTTCGGCCAATAAACCTACCATTATTCTGACAGGTCTTTCTATTGTGGCTTAGAAGTCAGCAGTCAGCTTTACTGATGAACTCTAAATGAATTCCTAAGCTTGTATCTGTCCTGCTTGGACATTCTACCATTCCTGAGATTACGCTGCTACCCATTTCATAACGAATGCCTTAATAATACACGTGTCCACTTCACAAGAGGGTTCTGGTCCCACCAAAGAGCCAGATGAGCCTGCTTTGTCTATTTCATCAGCTCTTTCGGTTCTTCTCTCTCCTTCGTGCTTTGGAACCCAAGTTAGAGTCACTTTGTTTTGACTAATTATTAGTTCGTTTAATGCGTTGCAGCAACTCTCTGCCAATTTGGATACTGTTGGCATTGATTGTCTTTCGCGCCGCCTGAGTATCAGAGTAGATTACCACCGTCTTATTGATGGTTTTCCTGTTCTCCATTTCTTTTGCGCATTGTTCTATGGCCGTTACTTCCGTTTGAAACACTGAGGCTAGATTTCCCATAGATATTGGAAGACTTGTTCCCCTTCTGGGCGGACCGCTTGAGGATGCACCTCATTAACGAAATGAGGCATACCAAGGCAAAGCTCCACTCCCGAAACTCCGGCCTTACTGAGGCGGGGTGCTTTTTGGTTACCACGGAGGATGAGGAATCCAGGGATTGGCTGCTCAACACCTGTCAGCCACTGAGCGAGGGAGAAGTGTCCTTCACAGCCGTGAAATCGGCGGACGCCCCATGGCCGGTGGAGATTGTCTTCACCTTGTAGACACTAGAGCAGCCGGAAATAGAGTACGTCACCGAGATGCTAGCCATCCAGAACACCACCTTGAGTGTTCCGGAGTGGCAGCATCTGAAGACCGAAGGACAACCAAGCAGTTGGCGCCTTCACTTCCTGGTGAGCAGGGAGGTCGTGGCTGGACTAGAGCTGGCCGGGTGGATTGTGTTCTTCGAATTGGTCGCTGTGTGAGTTTACAGGGTAACCATTCGGAGAGCACCCACCGGGCGGGGCACTTCAGCCGAGACTTCCAAACCATCAGGAAGCAGGCAATAGCCAAGTAAGGTGGCTATCCCTATCCATGGTGTCCCCCATGGCGCAATTAAGGGTAAGTCAAATAAATCTCCAGCATAGCCGAGATGCTAGTGCTGAATTGGCAAGCATCATGGCTGGAAAATCTGGAGAGATTATACTAATACAAGAACCTTACTGTTTTAGGGAAAACATAAGGGGACTTGGGACCCCCGGCTTTACCATATTGGCCGGGTGTGGAGGAGAAGAGAGGCCGAGGACATGTATCGTGATGTCCAGGGAGCTGCAGGGAACTCTGTTACCACACCTAAGCTCCAGGGACATTACGGTGATCCTGCTGGAATACATGGTGAGTGGCACAAAACATAAGTTATTAATTATTAGTAGTTTATATCTTCCGTATGATAACGCGCAACTTCTCCCAACGGAAGAATTAATAAGGTTAATAGAATATAGTAAGGACAAACGTTTTCCACTAATCGTGGGGTGTGATGCAAACGCGCATAATATCGTTTGGGGGAGCACTAACACTAACGCGAGAGGTACGGCTTTATTAGAGTATTTCGTATCAGAAAACCTTGAAGTAGCTAACGTAAATGCGGAACCAACTTTTGTGAATCGGCTTCGTCAGGAGGTTATCGATATTACAGTGGTAACTCGAGCATTTGCGGAAAAGGTAGTCAATTGGAGGGTAAGTAGGGACATAACTATGTCCGATCATAGAATGATCCGATTCGAAATTAGATCGGATAAGATGGAGAAGCCACTGAAAAGAATTCCGAGGGCAACAGACTGGAACAAATTTAGGGAAAGTCTGGTAATGTCCATGGTAACTTTAGGGCAAGCTATTTCATCAAAACAAGAACTAGAAATTGAGGTGGTAAAGCTAAACACTGTAATCATCGACTCCTATGAACAAGCGTGCCCACTTAAGAAAGCGAGCGCCAAGAGACTGCCTTGGTGGAGTGATACTTTGGACCGTCTTAAAAAAGACGTGAGAAGATCACACCGCCACGCTTTCAGGGAAGGGCGGCAGGAGCTCTGGGATGTGTATCTGGAAGCCAGAAGGAAATTTAAAATCGAGGTCCGACGCAGCAAAAGAGACAGCTGGAGGAAATTCTCTGGAGAGATGGAGTCTCTCTCGGACCCGAGCGCGTCTACTTAAGCTGCTGGGCTCGGAAAGACAAAAAGAGATTGGCTCTCTGATAACAGGCGAACAATGGACGGCGAACAGAGAGGAAACGATAGAGCTTCTTCTAAAAACCCACTTCCCCGGAGAGGTACAGACTACCAACTGGGACGAGGAACCAGAGCCAGAGATG
>MU184545.1:0-49034 GCA_016904865.1 Pissodes strobi
CAAAATAAATAGATTATAAATGCTAATTCCACATCGAGTTCAATTTGAGCGCATTTTGTTTCGAGATTCCCACTATTTTTGCTCGGAATAAAACTATAATGATGCAACTTATTTTGACAACAACAATAATATTTTTTTCATATGACAATAATTTTAAGTAACTAAGAACTGTCGGTATATTCTCAAGGACAAATAACCCACAGAAAATGTAGACAAACCGAAAATATTTCAAGATTGGTTAATTCATTTTCAAATCAGATTAATGAACTATTATTGGAATCTAGAATTACGTTGCTCCTTCTATAATCTAATCTTATGCAAGTTCTATTAAAATTCTGGTAATTATTTATTTTTTCTGATAATATCAGCAGTATTTGGGGGTATCCATCATAGGATACCGAGCAAACTTAAATAATCTTGCATTTTCATGTCGTAGACACGTGGGTATATATGGCTTTGCTTGCTGGAAAAGCCTATGCATAATAACATAAAAAATCTACATCTACTGTAGAACCGAAGCGCGAATTGAGAGTGTAGATTTACAGGGAGTCATGACCCCTCTCCCCACTCTTCCACAGAAAAAAAAATAACGAAATGTGAATATAGTAGGTATTATGAGACGAAAGCTCAAATATAACTCATAGGATGACCCGCAAAATATAGATCTGAGCCCATAGTTCAAGTGGCCTGCTTTTGTCAGTTGAACTTTATAAATTGCAAAAAAAATAATCAGTTAACCCACACGAACCTAACGAGGATAACCAAATGCCACTACTACATTGAGTTTCCGAAAACGTTACATTTATGAATTTATTTCCTAGGCTTCTCACATAAATCAATATTTCACCAACCTTGCGATATACAAAACAAAGAAGTCAAATGAACATCCTTCCCTTTTCATTACAAGTAAAATATGTTCGATCAATTAAAGTAGGCAAGCCTATGCTATATAACCAAGGCTTCTCTGAAACTAATCTTATTGGAAGCTTTATTTCAGGAACGTAAATTCCTTTTCTAGAAAATAACTGATTGATGGCAGTACACATTTTCACGTCAACTTAACTAATTTCTTACGTCGCCGTCGCCGTCGTCTTAGACTAAAAAATTTGGTTAATTTTCACATTATTAAAATTTTTCAAACTGAGCAGTCCGTCATTTTTTTCATTTGCCATTCGAATGCAAAAAAAAATCAAATAGTATGTTTAGACCAAAAATAAGAGTAGTTTAATTGAACTAAACTAGTCCCAATCCGCACATCATTGTATAAAATCGACATGAATCGACAGATCCTTGATATAGATTTTTTGACCTAGCAGAATGCAGTGATGTAGCTAAAATTATTCTAGATTCCAGAACTGACATTCGGAAGCTATCTTCAAATGCTATAGCGCCTGTGTTCATATGAACTATTTTTCATATTTTCTTGAGTAAAATAATTTTCCAAAATATATTACCACCCTATATGATTATTGAAAGGAATTGTTTTTTTTTAGCCTTGGTAGTCTTCAACTGGGTTCTATTTGGACTGGCAATTTTTGGCCTCGTGATGGTATTTGACCCATTAGGCTCCAAAAGATACCATGAAGTTCAAGAAACGCCGAGTGCTGGTGAATCCCTTCGTCACAGAAAAAGCACGAGTATCTGGAAGAGACGTTTCCGATGGGCGTTCTGTTGGGTTCGTTCGGACGAACATGGCCACGAAGCCTTTCAACAGGTAATATTTGTACCCGTTAAGTAATTTAATTATACTTTTGTACGATACGAATTATATGCACAAAGGTTTAGACGTTTGTATCAATTTTACTTGACCTTATTTCTGGAGACAAAGTTTCACATTGGGAATTTAAATTTTAAAAATACGCTCGGCATACGTAGCGCTTTAATTGTCAAACCTTCCAAACGTTTGAACCACATGAAGTGCTGAATAAAAACCATAACTAGATTCAGAATCTCACACTGAGCATTTAGTCTATCTCGGAATGGATTCTAGGAGCGGCAAACATTTCGGCAAAATGTGGAAACACTCGCACATCCAAGTTGCCACATACAACATAAGAACTATGAATGCACAGAAACACTTGGAAGAACTTGAACAGGAATTGAATCATATATAATTGGATATTGTCGATATATCGTAATTGCCCTAAATGAGAAATTTAACATACATAATTCACTCATATGCTCCGACAACCTCGTCTGAAGATGAAGCGACAGAATTATTCTATGATAAGCTGATAGGAGCTAGACAATAAGAAAAACCACATTATCAGCGGAGACTTCAACGCTAGAATTAGGCAAAAAATATACTGAACAATACGGTTTAGTTAATAGAAACCAGAAAGAAGAGATGTTGGCAAGCGATCTGAATAATGATACTATATACTGTTTAAATACGCTTCTCAATAAACTTTAACAACGAAAATGGGCAGAGCTAAGCCCGAACGACACCATGAAAAATGAAATCGATTTCATAATTTCCAAAAATGGTAAAATATGAACAGTGTGAGGATCTTAAACAGTTTCCATGCAGGAAGTGATCAGAAGCTATAGAGGGCAAATTTTAAACTTAATATCAAAAACGAGGGAAGAAAACTCTTCAAAACCCAATGCTATTTATGGAGATACTCTAAGACAGAGAGAAAAAAGATACCAAAACACTACACCAAATATTGATAGAGCCCAAGAAGGGAGAGACTGGTAATTGACCCCGTAAATTTTTGTTCTGTTATCTCTTTTTGTTTCACGCAACTTCCTATACTTATTTCTTTGTCATTCATCTAGGCAGACGAACGTAGGTGGTGAAATCATCGCTTTCCTCGTGGTTGCCAAGTTGCCTCCAGTTTCTATATATAAATTTTGATGTTCTTTTGTTGCTCACGCTTGATTAAGAAACCAAAGATATACCATGAATCAAAATATTTCAGTTTGACAACGCTGCACCAGAACGGTGACGTAATGACCTTTTGTTTGGTTTTGCTGTTTACGTAAATTATTGACTTTTATTGGTGTTTATTATTTAATTTGTACTTTTTAACAGACAATTTAAGATAATAGTGAAATGGTTTGTGTTGAAGTGTGAATCTGCAACGTATTTGTCTTTCTATTTGCATTTCTCATTCAGTTGAACTTATGCCACTTTCGATTGTCTTTGCTTTAATTTCTTAAAGAAAGATCACCCAGAAATTATAATCGAAAGTAGCATTAGTGCAATTTAATTAAATTTCTGTCAAATCCGCTTAATCCATAATTGAAAGCATTTACAACTAATAATGATAATAAATATTTATGTTAATATTAAATTTAATAAATGGTAAGGAAGAATCATGGTCTATTTGGCCATTCAGTTTTACAATGTTATTTCTTCTTTTGATATTGATTCGTATTTTCTGTAAAAATATATAAATATCAAAAGCGAATAAATGACAATTTTGAGTTATATGGAAGTATATATTTAATTGAACCTCCAAATTTTAAAGAAATAAACAAAAAGAAGGAAAAGCTTAATTTCAATTTGGCGGGCATATGACAGGGTCCGCCTCGTGCGCCATCTGCGTTCACCTACCCTGAAGACAGACAAAGAAAGCATGGCAGCTTTCTCTCTCTCGGATGATTTACTAACATTGAGTTGCGCGTCTCTCCCTTGTCTCTGGCTGCACTAAAAAAATAATCAAGAGATTACAAGCTTTCGCCAAGAACATTCAATTGGTTACCGAGAGAGGAACAAGGGAAGGGAATCAAAAACTTTACAGAATTGAACAAGCTTGTCAAGAAAAAAATACGCAAAAATGTAAGGAATTACAATGTTAAAATCATGGAGGAAACCATCAGCCAAAATTGCAAAATGAAAGTATTTCGCCCGATACTGTCAACGGGAAAAACAAAACTGTCAAAAATATGAAATCAAGAAAATGTAAGGGTACAAAACAAAAAAGTCATTAGCCAAGCCATCGAAATATTTCACTCAAATAGGTACTATGAAATTAGAATAGTCCTAAATTAGATGGAGAGCTAGAAATATTCGGCAGAAGATCAAATCACCACAGAAATGTTAAAGCTCGGAAAAAAATCTCTAGAATCTAGAAGACGCAATCGAACTGCTTTTGAAGAAATGCATTCACAAAGAAAAATGGCCAAGAAATGGTACAACTCTGAAGTCATTCTTCTGTTAAAAAAAAGTGACAATACCAATAATTATAGACCTATATCTTTTCTATTGCTCCTTTATAAACTCTACTAGTCAATAATGTAATGCCTATGGAATGGAAAAACATATAACTAACAAACAAACTTAAAATTATGTTAAAATCGATAGAACGAACTATGCTCGGTATATCATTGAGATAGAATGCGAAATGATGAGATCAGGAGAAGAACAAAGGTTAGATACACCATAGAAGATATATAAAGGATGATGTGGCCTTGGGCAAGGCATGTGGCCGAACAAGTTGAAGACAGATGAACTAAAGAACTAACAGAGTTGAGGCAAAGCGTAACGAAAAGATGGGTGGGACCACCATCAAAAAGATGGGTCGATAACATAAGAACCATAGCTGGCGTTGTTTGGTGTGATCAAAAAGGTGGGTCGATGACATAAGAACCATAGCTGGCAGGCAGTTGATGAGAGCAGCAAAAAAACAGGAGAAATTGGAAAGAGATGGAAGGGACCTTCGTCCAGGAGTGGACAGATATGGGTTGAGAAAGAAGAACAAGAAGAATAAAATATTTGAAATTCATCCACAATAAAACGAATGCCGGTCAATTCAGTTTTTTAGTGAAACTTATAAAAGTATTGTCATTTTGATATTTTTTAAATACTTTATCTCTATCGGAAAAAGCCAAACATGTTTTGACCAAAACGTCCTGAGAAGAAAATCTGCCACATGTGTTAAATTTTCATCATCTAGCTAGACGATAGTAGATATTCCTAAGACCTTGCTAAAAATATTTCAATTATGCATACTTATGACTAACAGAGGGTAATTGCAGATACATATACACCACCACTAGATACAAGCATTTATTACTTAGAATAAGCTAGAATTGGTATGCCTCAAAGTTTGGCCAAGCTGCCAATATATCAAAAAGCAACAGTATCGGTTTTTACCAAAATGGTACCACAATACATATTTTTAAATAAGTTCAAGACTTTCTTATCCCCTAAGGACTTTACAGCAAGTTTTAAACTCAGTTCAAAGCCCATCTTTTTCTAAATGTATTTCGTTTTTTTAAATCCGTAGCCGCAATGGACAGGGAGCTGCTGCCTAAAATTTTACGTCATAAAGATTAATATTTTCAACCCAGTGGTCTTGTGTTCATAGCTGAGTTAATTTCGGACCCATCAGAGCTGAGACTCACTTCTTCATCATCTGAATTATCGGATGAAGTCTGCTCCTGGAAAGCCTTTTGGCATTCTTCCATTATTTCAGGAAGATGTGGCTTTTTGTTTGACTTGAGTATGCATCCTTTCTCGGTTTCCTCCCACCCACTCTTTTCCGGTGTCATTGTCTTCAGTGGGCCTGGATCACCTGCATTGTTCTAAATTAAGCAAATGAAGTTACGATGAAGGTTTTTATTCTGCAGCAGAGAACTACATGACGGCAATAGCGCAAGATCAATTTTCTTGATATCATAACAAGGTTTAGAAGCGTTCTTCGGTTTGGTTAATTTAAAAACAGCTCAGTCTTGCGTTTTTTTACATCATTACAACTTTTCTGACCATATATTTAACTTGTGAATTCTTCTAGAATAGCTGTTACTTCTTTGGACACCGCACATAATGTCCCAAGGGAGTAGAAAGCTTCTTGATATCGGGATGTCTTGATAAATAATTTAAGAGGTTGGATTTTTCCTTTAAGGATGAAAGCTGCGGTGAGATTTTGATAAATCATTGGCTTTTTCAGCTCCAAAATTCAGCTAAATCCTTTGGTATGGTTTTAAATTTCGTGATTTGGTAATGTTTGATAGAAACAAGATCAAAACATCTGTATCACCTGTTCTTATCACAATACCGTAGAAGTATACATCTTCTGCTGGTGTCAGTAAAGGGCCACTTTTCATAAGGTGTTCACAATAAAAAAACAATCGGCCTCTTCGTGTTCACCAGCTAATTGTTCTATATGTTTTGTAAAACCATTGTGGCTTGCAAAGCACTAGTTTGCTTTCATTACTTAAGGCTTTATACTGATTTGGTAATGTTTGAGAAAAACAAGATCAAAACATCTGTATCACCTGTTCTTTTCACAATATCCTAGAAGTATATATCTTCTGCTGTTGTTAGTAAAGGGTCACTTTTCATAACGTGTTCACAATGAAAAAGCAATCGGGAATCGGACTCCTCGTATTCACAGGCTAATTGTTCTATCTGTTGTGTAAAACCATTGTGATTTGTAAAGCACTATTCTTAGAGTATCTTTGTGGGTCTCTATATAGCTGCCAGCCTCTTGCGAGAAAATTCAAGAACGATTATTTGAAGCTTTCATTACTTAAGGCTTTAGAAAGCCCCTGGGCCTCTTTTGTTGATGAGGACATCAATTATTATTGTTGCTTTGATCTAGCGCAATTTCTGTAGTATATAATTAGATAATCCTCCGTACGTTTCTGGCAGCCTTGCGGGAATTGTATGTAACATGAACATACCATCAACCACGCTATGCACTTCCTTAGGCCAGTCTTCAGAAAGAATGGTTTTCTCAGAGTGTCTAAGTAATTGTGACTTATCTGTTTTCACTATCGTGCCATCTATATGGATTAGCGACATGGGAAGAGGTGTAAGTGAGTAGCTCAAGGCGCTCTCCAAGTCTACCTTTTTTTCTGCAACCAGGCAACATATCAAAGCAAATAGTGTACAAGTAAGCCCTAGCTCTCTCACTTTGTTATTTTTTTTTTGCTTATCTTGACTTTTACTCATTTTGCTTCAAAACTATGAACGAACACCGTTTTTTTTATTTCCTTGATGAACCTGTCACTCTCTTTTTTACACTCCTCAGTGAAACTATTTCTTGGCCTCTTTCCCTTCTCGTTCTCCATTGTTCAACGAGCGTCGAGTGAAAATATTATGTTTCGGTATTGTGGATAAAACTATGTTGTAGTGAAATTAATCTGACAAAAACTGTTGTTGTCTGAGTCATAGAATATATTGAGGGATGTTAAGTGTATCCAGAAGATAGCAATTTGCAAATGTTGAAGACAGAATGCTTTGTTAATGATCCGTTTCTAACGGATTCTAGCATTTCATGATAGAGCAGTTTCAAATTAATTATTTCATAGATCTTCGTCGTTTGTTGATTTTACTTTTAAGCCTATTCGTCTAGTCTGCTCTAATATCCATTTTCTACTATATCTTAAGTAGTACTCTTGAAGATAACTTTTTTATGAACACTTAAAAAGAAGAAATAGCTTATCACTGATAAACATAATGCAGTAGTATAAATATGACGTCGGGTATAGTTCCATACTGGTGCAGATTTCAATTTCAAGACGTGAAAAGAAGATATAGCTTATCACTTGCAAACATGCAGTAGTATAAATATGACACCAGCTATAACTCCAGAATGGAGCAAAGTTCCATCAAGATATCTCATGCGATAATGACTAATTTGTATGTTGTTTCAGGTTGCGGCTCTTCTAAGTGCTCTCTTTCGAAGCACAGATTTAGTTCCGTCCGACGTTTTGGCAGGCTCTGTCTTACTACGAATAAAACAGAAGAGGGAAACGCGAGAGATGCGAAGAATTTATATGCTGGCTGATGATGAGCCAAAATATTCTACAGGTATGTGTCCTTAACCTATCTAAAAATAATAATCTAAATTTAATGCATGAAACATTCGCCCTATCAATACGTTGTCTGCATTAGAAAGACTTCTTGAAACAATTATTTACATTCAAATCATTGATAACCTGGAGACTAGTAAATAAACATATTTGCAAAACTGCTATTCAGTTCATACTGGATGGTTTGTAAAATAGTATTATAGCAGTTGGAGAACTGTTGCGGGGGTTTTAAGGATGCTTTTACTGTATATATTGGGAATGTTTTGAATTAATTGTATAGTTATCTCGAGAACTGAAAGCCATTGTGGAACCGAATGCAAAGTTTCCAACGAAGTAGTAAATAAGCACCATGATGAGTAGACTTGTGTCAAGTATACTAATATAGAAGTTAAATACAAGTAAATATATTTAAGTACAATTCTATGTTTCGTTTTAGTTTTAAAAAGTAATCCAGGTAGACTTACTGTAGGTACTTATATTTGTATCTGGAATTCAATTACTTTAATCATATACGACATTTCGTCTATGCTTTTATGCAGTGATCATTTTGGACGAAAGCAATTCCTTCCAGAAATATGTTAAAAAACAAGTACCAAAAAAATCTAACGAAATATCAAATCGGATAGTCAGTACTTAAAGAACTTACATCTAAATGAAAAAACGAATCCATCTGAATTATCAAAGTAATATAAAATTTCAAGTTCTTTTCCCTACTGACTGTTTCTTAAGGAAAATGAGGTACAATGTTGTTCAATGAAGTCAAAGATATCTTCATTATTCATGTTGCCTTCATTGGATAGATTGTAATCAGACTTTGAATCCGTAAAAGTTCTTCAACAGCAGTATTAAATTTATGGAAGAGTTTCTGAATATTTATTTAGCTTGCTCCGAATGAAGGTAAACTCGGCGGTAATATGTGAGTTATTCTTCTAAACTAACAGGATTATGTCAATCGATATCATCATTCCAGAGTAGGTACTCTCCTAAATAATTTATTTCGACTTTCGTGAATCGTCTAAGGCTTCCTTAAGAACCCGTGAAAATTTGTCATTTTCTCACTAAATTTGTAAAAGATTATCATATCGTCTTACTATTCTAGGAAAGCTTCCTAGAAAAGGGCTAGGATATAAGCTCTTTTCGTTGCTTGGGTCTCAAACATTTCATGTAAATATTCAAATATTGATGATCAATCTGGCTGAATATACATCCTTTTCATGGAAGTGTGAGTTACCAAGGCAGCAGCGTATCCTAAATCCATCGGGAATATTTGTTTGATCTCCCCCCAATCTCAGATTGGGCCAAGAAAATTTTGGAAGATACCAGCAAAGCCCTGACTTTATCATCGTTTTAGAAAAACATTGCTCCTGGCGGATATACAACAAAGATTTTAGGAAAAGAAGAAATAGACGTTAGAAGAAGACCATAATCCAATTTTTCAAAAGATTAACGCTGTGTGTGAAAAAGGGACGCTAAAATAACAAAAAGTTCACGAAAACAGGCGAATGTTTGAAAGATAAAATAGAGACAGAGAACCAACACAAAACCAAAGAGCAATCGTCAGTATCTTATATATAGAAATGATTATCTCCCAGAATCACTACTTACCAATGGACTAACCTTTAACCATTGTCCTAAAGAGAATTCCATTCCTCGACATTATCAGCACTGCCAACTCGACAACCATCTCTTACCGATTAGTGGAAGAATTCAGGTGGAAGGTTCAGAAACTACGAAGTAGTTGCTCTCGTAAACTTGAAAATGGATTTCACTGTAAAGGTCCTACCTGCCGACAGGGGGGAACACTACAGTCATCATGGATATTGACGCCTACGATCAGAAAATCGGACATTTTTTAGATGTAGGAAAGTACACCACCCTGATCAAGGACCTCATTGTTTCTTAGGGAAGATGTATCGCATACTAAAGAAATATGACAGCGATATTCCAAGAAGAAACGAGCACTGTTGTCACTACACAACAGCAAACCTTTATACGTATATGGGATACCCAAATTCACAAGTTCTCGCAACGAACTTACATATAAACTGTCCAAATTCTTACTTCCACTTCAAGGAAGCACCACATTTTACGTCAAGAATTCCCCCGGAACTTCGTATAGATAATAATGGAGATACTTTCAGATGAACAAGTCGTTACTTTGGTGTGGAAAGCTTATGAAACAAGTGCTAAAAAGCATCAAACATAGGCTCGAAGAAGACCTAAGCAAAGATAAAGGCTAAGAGGGATCTAAAATTTTGATTGAGATATGTGTATGGCAGTAATATTATTTGGGAAGGAAGCGGCGAGGAAGTTCAAGAATGTTTGGACTACAACCAATGAGCATCGACAAATTTTGCAATGAAAAGAGAAAATGGCAACCAACTACCTTTTTTTAGGGTCTTAGTTTAATTACCAAAGAAACTGAGCCCATTGAGCAATTTCAACTTAATATCAAATCGTTCTGTGACGGTAAACCGTGGTATTATAAAAACCCTTCTGGATCGAGCGTACACCATCTGCAACATAAAGTTGCACTCAACCGAGAAATATTAATTTTTGAAATTACCTGCTAGAGAATGGATATCTTACACAACATATGTTGTGGTCAAAAGCAGCAATTGTCCACTGAGAACAACATTCGAAAAGGGAGAAATACAAGGAAGCCAAAATCCGGATTGTATCAGCAAGCCGTCACTAAATATAAGGAATGTATGGAAACCTTAAAATTTCACTAAGGGCTCGCAACTAAAGAGCGCGTGACTGCACCCATTTCAGATAAACGCGGATCAAGGCAAAGATACGCAGTTGTGCCGCATCTACGCAGGAGTGACCTTCTCTGCAGAATGCTATTTCTCATAATGGTATCACTTTTCGCAATATGTTATCTCACGAAACCAAGCAGTTCATCAAATGAAGAAAATGACATTCGATAAAACTGAAAGAATTTATCAGAATATCTTCTATTCAGGTTGAACATGGCGTGAAACTGTTCTGTTGAAAGCCGATTTGATAACATGGGGTGAGTTCACCAACGTCTTTTCTGGCAAGATTTCTTTTTCAAATGTCTTCCAATACGTCCCACTACACAGCCGATTTGTACAGTATCCATTTTGAAACAAACTTCAACACTGTGGCACTGTGATGCTAGCTGCAAAACAGCTGCGTTTCAACTGCCCATGTAGAATAAGTCCAGCGTTTCGGTCGCTGTTTAATAGTTGCTTTTGACAGTCAGGTGTAATTTTGAGAAATTTGGAGCGGTTGCTAGCTGCAAAAGAGTCGTGTTTTAACTGCCCGTGTAGAATCGTCCTTACTTCCACTTATTCAACCTCCTTCAAGGAAACACCACATTTTACGTCAATAATTCTCGGAACTTATTAAAGAAATCCTAAAGAGCATCAAACATAGGCTCGAAGAAGACCTACGCAAAGATAAAGGCTAAAAGCGATCCAAAAATTTGATTGAGATATGGGTATGGCAGTAATATTATTTGGGAAGGAAGCGGCGAGGAAGGTTTGGGCCACATTAACAACCAAAAAGCATCGACAAAATTTGCAATGGAAAGGGAAAATGGCAACCAGCTACCTTTTTTTAGTGTCGCAGTTTAATTACCGACAAAACTAAGCCCATTGAGCAATTTTAACTTTACATCAAATCGTTCTGTGTCGATAAACCGTGGTATTGTAAAACCCCTTCTGGATCGAGCCTACACCATTTGCAACATAAAGTTGCATTCAACCGAGAAATCTGAAATTACCTGCTAGAGAATGGATATCTTACAAAGCTAATAGATCGCATATAAGCGACAGGACCAAGAGAACCAACACCTACTGAATACTCCTTGTATTAAAGGATTTATCAGAGAAGATCAGAAGCCATTGAAACAACATCAGAACAGCATTTGCCTCAAGAGCCAACTAACCAAAACACAACCAGAGGACCAAAAGAACACTGCGTGCATAGAATACCCTGTGAGTGTGCCGAAACATACATTTGCAATGCCGAGGGACCTCTACAAAGGATCGCAGACCATCAAAAGAATGAAGAAACGACAAAGCTTGGGGCAGTGGAACATGCTTGGACCAGGGACACCATATGTTGTGGTTAAAAGCAGCAATTGCCCACTGAGAACAACATTCGAGAAGGAGGAAATACAAGGAAGCTGCCGTTAACAGCCATAATCTGGATTGTGTCAGCAAGCCTACACTAAGAGGTCGCAACCAATGAGCGCGTGACTGTCCCCATCTTAGTCATATCTCACTACAGCTGAGCAGTGTAGATAACAGTGTAGCAGAAGAACTTACTCAATTCTCCTGAAGATGGCTAAAGATACTCAGCAGTTGAAACGTTGTGACAAATAGACTTAAGTCCAAAATAACTATTTTCTTGGACAAACCCAAATGATTCTTCCGTTGTCATTTTTAAAACATGTAAGCTTCTACTAGTCCTTTTTCATTTTACTCTCTTTATAGCGAAAACACTTTAGCAGCTTTTGCCAAATTAATTCGATTGCGCAATTCCAAATCGGCAAATGAGCTGACACGTTTTTTACATATATCGGCTGCTTGCACTTTCTCTTAAATTATTGTCTTTTGAAATCATTTTAGTAAACCAAAATACTATAACCCAAGCATATTACTTCGAAAAATGTTGCTAATTAATGCCGACTGCGTCCAAGTGGAAAATGTAGCAATTATGTCATTTACTTCTAATTAAATATTGGAATAGACATCTAAAACGTTTTTAGCATGCTATTAAATAAGGTAATCGGAACAAAAGTTGCTGATCTTTAATGAGGTTACATAACGTCTAATTATATTGACGTCATAGTATCATTTGTTTTAATTAAACTATAAAATGTGTCAAAGTCAATCAAATTGCTCATAATTTGCGTCGAGTAAATGACTTTGTGGTTTAGCTTAAGCAAAGTTCAGCTGAACATCGTTGGTGGGCTAAACTGTCCAATATAACATATGCAATTTATAGCACTACATTTTTAAAGCACTAAGCTAAAGCGGTACCATCGAGCCTCATTATTTTATCTAAATAATTAATATTTAATTATTTTACAGATATCAATAAAGTATTCTCCATAGCACCCCGATGGATGAATCTGGAAAACGCCCGCCATTTTCTACGTCTATCCATGGCCGCCTACGGATGGCCATTCGTTATGTACCTGCACTGCAGTACCGGACTGTTCCGATTACTCAACAATGTTGCCTGCTGTTCTTGCTTTGGCCAACCACAGTATTCGCTGATCGTTGACGACAATTGTTGTTTTTGCCATTTAGCTGGAGTTAAACATATTTCGAAGATCGACGAAGAGGATATATTGTTTGCGTCATTCAGAAATCACGTATTTGAGGTAGATAAAGATGTTTGTCGTACGTATTTAAGAGCAGTAGTAATTAGGTTCTATTAAGTTGAAAAACTAGTGGGCCCATACCAGATCTGGTTTAGACTTCGCCCAACAACTCTAGGCGAGGTTGATTATTTCATGGGGAATTTTAGGTCATTTGGCAATAGTATTCCCCTACCCATAATAAAATGACACCAACTCTCTCAGGGCAGAATGAATATTATTTGTTAATTCACAGATTATGTCGCTATACTTCATGCATGTTTGCCACTCTACATCCTGTACCAGGTCTGGCCTGAGTAAAAGAAATAAATCCACACAAAAGGCTTAAGTCGGATATTAACGTCAAGTTGCTTAAAGCTATCTTTATGCGATCTTTTTAATATGCTCAATAAAATAGTATATTATTTTATATGGAGGAAAAGTGATACTTTTCATGGCGCCATGAAAAGTAACTTTTCCTCCAAATAAAATATGCTGTTTTTTCTTCAAATGTCGACAAATTAATGCAAAAACGTCTCTTTTTAATAGTAATAATATCTAATTATTATTAAAGATAAGTGGGTTCTCAAGGCGGCTTAGACCGGTGTCGGTGAATAGGCACAGGTTGTTGCTATAGTAATGTAACATAAAACTGTCAGTGGACACTGTCAACAATAATTATTTTTTTAAGGTTGCGTCTCCGATTGCGTTTTAATTCCGTATTGATAAGCAGTTATTGAGTAAGTTCGATTAAATAATAACCCATTTGTTCCTAAATTAGTGATTTTTAGAAATGCAGTCACAAATTGAGTGATAAATATAAATTGTAGTTTAATAAATCTTGAGTTGTTGACGCTTATTTTGTTGTCTGTTGGTATTGTATCTATGTTGCTATGACAACACTTTTACCTCCGCCGGCGGAAAAGTGAAAAGTAAAGCTCCGGCGGAGGAAAAACGAAACTTCACGGCCGCCTACACAGTCGAGTAATGACGGATTTACTGACGTTTGAAGAAAAAAGTAATTTCTAGTAATTATTTTTTGTTTCCTAGCTACCATTTTGTGTCATAGTAGACCACAAGACCGCAAATATTGTAGTGGCCATAAGAGGCTCAATTTCCCTCAGAGATATATTTACTGACTTGACAGCCACTTCTGACAAATTTGAAGCCGAAGGACTTCCTGCCGATACGATGGCTCACAAGGGTATGATAGCTGGTGCCGAATATATTGCCAAAAAACTCAAGGAGGTACGTTTTACGGAATGTGGTAATAAATATAATATACTATATATAATACTTATAGTAATAAGTTAAGCTGAATATTCAACATATCTTGTATGACCAGCAGGTTCCAAGAGATATTGAATATTATAATTTTAGTCCTGATCGTATGATTTGGAAATAGTCTAATGACTCCATGTCAATTTCAGGTTGCAAAATAGTCAATATTTTGAAGAATATTGAATTTATGGAATATGAGATGCGCCAAAATTTTAAGTATAATTGATCTATTTAAAACAAACTTTTGCTGCTCGTCGATTTTTTTAACCAACTCTAATAACTGAAATTATCTGGGTCTTATATTCTTCAGCTATAAGTTTGGCATGTAGAGTTGCAATTTTTGTATCGGTGATCAATTTCAGACAACAATATTATTTCGCAAACTATTGCAATAGCTTTAGATAATTTTATATGAAATGTAGACCTGGAAAAGGTGTCAGACAAGGTTCAAAATCATAAACTAGTAAAGATACTTTATGAAAAGAACATTGGTAACCTAGACATTAGGGTAAACCTTTACTGATGCATGGAATAAAATAACAAAGATCAAAATTGATGATCAGTTTTCGAATGAAATAAGGATTTTGCCTTAATTTCTCAACTTCTGCTTAATGTATAGTGAGTTTCTTTTTCTTGAGGCAAATTTAAATTTTGAATATGAATGTAATCAAGAAAGGTCGTTGCACGTAAAACTAAGAATAAGAATGCTTTGGTGTTATGCTTTTTCAACTTTGTTTTATGGGTCGGAGACATGGAGGCTTAACGAGACTGAAATGATTAAATTTGTGGCTTTAAATGATGGTTCTATCTTGCACACAGGGCCCCAGTGGCAATCAGACCTGCGTCTACTCCTACGCCGTAAGAAATGCTATAAATGTGCTGACCAAGAATCTATGGCAAACTACTCCAGAAATCTGGATACCTGGACATACAGGATATGAAGGCTATGAAAGAGCTGATGCTTTTACGAAGCAGGCGGTGGCATCGGCCTTCATAGGACCAGAACCAGTACTGGGAATAGCGTACAACACAGCTCTCCAAGTGGACAAAAAAGCAATTTGTAGACAAATGGAGAGAGTTACCGGGCCTAACTCATCGAAAGATGGCAGTGAATCTGCCATCAGGAGTGAGATCTAAACAACTACTTCAACTTGGCCGACAACAGGTACAGGCTGTAGTTGGCATGTGCACTGGCATTGTCGGCTAAGAAGCCACATGAACAAGATAGGGATCTCCGAAGAAACGGAATGCCGCTTGTGCTTGGAGGACGGAACAATGAAGCATGTTTTATGCCACTGTCCAGTAATGGAAAGAACCAGACAAACAGTGTTTGTACTCCAGAAATGAAGCAGGCTGGACTACTCTTGAGTGATCCAGCACCTTATAGGGCTAAGGCCTTTCTAGTGCTGAAGAGGTAGGGGAGACTTGTGACAGAGCTTCTCATAGGGCGCTCTCGCTTAAGCAAGCTTTTGCACCTGCTGCGAATCGTAGATGATCCGGTATTCATGTGGGGCTTGGAGAACAAAGAATCATTCACTCATGTTCTTGCCGACGGTCTAGTATTGGCTAGGATAAGAGACGTACACTTCGGAAGCTGTGTGCTGAACCCTGAGAAGATAAGAAAGATCCAGCTGAGGAAGCTATCTGCCTTCGCTAGGGAAATCATGCTACCGGGTTGAATTGGTATATGAGTGGGCGCACAACAGGCCCAGAATGTGCAAGGCATCTCGAGCCAGCGTTTTAAATTCATTCATTCATTCGTCCATCCAATCTCCATTCGGAGAAGGATCCATGATATGAAGAATATAAAATATGTATATTAAGTTACCCTCATAATCTTAACATTTGATTTCAAACGACAATATTTCGAAAACTGTTGCTTTGACATATGCCTAAAATATCATGGAAAATTCAGGAATGAAATAATATTCAGGACATTTAAAGCTGAAATCAAATATAAAAACGTGCATGCCACATTTTTCAAATGGCACTATTTAAATATTGTATAACTAATCAAAATGTAAAATGTGTCAATATTTTCATAATTGTTGAATATAGATATATGGTTTCTTATGTGATAAATGTTGATTAGTATAAGTCAAGAATGCAATAATATATACGGTGTTCTCTTGGAAAATATAGCACTGTCGTGATATCTACAGAGGTCATAAACGGTTCTTCTTAGTTTGCCCAGTACTATTAAAAAAAAATGGTTTAAAACCATAACTGGCTTGAATCGATAACCTTTTCCAGTTTAATAGATGACTCAATCTTCATCTCAACATAGTTCTCCTTAACAACAATACGTCGCTCCATCGCATCTTCGTTGAATCATCCTGTATAGTTAAATAAAGTCCCCATTAATGGAGAATTCAAATTCTGTCAATAAGTTCTTAATTTATTTTATGGAAATTGGCCCCTAACGACACGACAATAGGTTTGTTCCAACTGACTAGAAAACCGTACGAGGGACCGTCATTTCTAGTTGTCAAGTTCATTTTTGGAGGTGATAAGTACCTGTCATGTTGATAAACGAATTATGCTACTGGAAATTACCGTCCCATGTACGGTTTCTTGCTCAGTTGGAACAGAGCTATTGTGAGTGAATCAATAATCGAGAATTTCATTTAATTTATTTGTAGAAAATTATCCGTTAATGACACGACGTTATAAATTACAAGATACACAGCTAAACAATTTTGTAATTTACTCTAAATTGTATGCCCGTTTAGGTTGGAATTCTCCAAAAAGCCTTAGCCATGTATCCTGAATATGGATTAGTATTAACTGGACATAGTTTGGGAGCCGGAGTTGCTTGCCTTTTGGGTTTTAAAATTAAACCTAAATATCCCGATCTCAAGATATATGCTTTTGGTACTCCGGGTAAGTTTAACCGTTAAATAATTCTACTAAAGTTTTTTCTAAGATAGCGGCCACAGTTTTGAACCAAGAAACTTGAAATTTAGCACATGACATGGATAAAGATCAAATATTTAAAAACACAAGCAGTGACTGCCTCTATATAGCTAATATTCTGCATATCCCAATATGCAGAAAAGAGAAACTAGAATAATAATTATCTTGATAAATTTGTGATTAGTTATTAGGATAATATCCTTGGTTAAACTTGCTGTTTCTTATGAAAGTCGTTTTTATATTTAGGCTGGATGGTGCTATGTAACTTATTTATTACGTCAATAAAACGTGGCAGAACCCGATACTTTTTCTTTGTATTTTTAACTACGCGTCTCATATCCAGTCTTAGAGATAACTATTGAGATCACAACATGAGAAAAACCACATTAATCACCCTTATTTTTCATGTAATACCTCCCCTTTTCAGCTGGACTACTGAGTCGCGAAGCTGCCAGATTGTCCGAAAGTTTTGTTTTCACAGTTGGTGTGGGAGATGACTTTGTGATGAGGCTTGGAGTTGACAGCATTGAAAACCTTCGAACTGGAATTATCCAGACGCTTCATGCTAGTAAATTGCCAAAGGTAAATATTTTTAACATTCAGATTTTTGTCAAGCTTTGGATGTTTTAATAAATGCATTAAAACGCAAACGAAATTCTGAATAATATTTGGGCCGATTTCTTTCTTGGCATATATTGCTGAACAACATATAGAAAGAAGTATTATTGAGTCGCTTGCTACAATTGACCATCGTTTTTGGGTCATCTTGAGCGAACACAGCCCTATAGTGCGAAATATGTCTTATATTTTATATCGTTTCGATACATTATATGAACTTATTTGATACCCCATGAATTTTCCGGATCTAGAGAATATTCATTAGGTTTTTAGGTTAATGAGAAGGGCATAGGCCATACCGTAGGATCATACCATAGGATCATACCATTTCCTGCAACAAGTCCAAATTTTAATAAGTTTAATTATTGTATGGTGAAAATTGCTTTTAGATTATCTTACTTTTTCAAAATATTTTATTGGGCCTTTATTAAACTCTGTAACAACATTTTTGAAACCTTTTTAAGGATTTTCCATAATATGCTTGCTTGTCCAATAGTATTTCCTAGCTGGGTAATTTTTTGAAAACGCGTCTTTTGGTATACTTTATTTTTGATAACAAAAATTTTTCAAAGTACAAATCCACCAGTGCTTGAATTAGATACACCAAATGGCCTTGGGACAGCACCCCCAGACATATGCATCTGCTGGTTCTCTTGGCGTGATTGAACTTCGAATTATAAATCTGAATGCTAGAAGCCTGCGTCTTAATCCTCTGAATTGGAACTATTTTTGCATACACAAAACTACCCAGAAGTAGTCTGTGTGGACTGAGTTGCTTTAGACTGGAAAATTACTTTATGGATGCTTTCTACTGTTGGAATGTGCTGGAGGTACTGAAATGTTTGTACTTTGGTACTTTGAAACTCAATGATATTCGAACATCGAATAAAAATTTTGAGGCCGCAGCGGCAATGGTAATTCTTCTAATTCTCTTAGTGTAATTTTTTGATCCCTGTATCATTCTTTAACGGTTGACATAATATCATTCTCAGACCATAATGCCCAAATATTGTCCTTTAACTGTGGAGGATTTTGTCGACCCAAATCTACCCCTCTAAAAAGCATTTAGAATTCAGAAAACGTTAATTACTCCAATTTCCTGCTCTCCAAAGAACAATGGCATTATGGCCTTCATAACCAGGAATCCTATGAGAAAGTTTCTTCGCGTGTTTTGGTGGCTTGTCCTTTCAGTGTTTTTCTTGTCATGATTAAAAATTACTCATCTAACTATTATAGAAAACTAACAAAAAAAACACATACAAGTAATATTGCCCTTGCAATTTGCAATCAGTCAACTAACTGGTGACTTTTACTAATCTGAAGCCTTCAAACCACTTATATGATCCTAATTGCCATTCTCTGTATCTCGATCCAGTTACTGAACAGGAGATCCTTGAAAGTGTTCAATCTGCATCTAAAAATCATCGTGTGGTGCTGATGAGATCGCTTGCAACTTAATTGGCAGTATATCGTCTCCTTTAACATATCTCGTCAACATCTCATTTGAACTCGGTTACTTTCCACGGGAATTGAGGCATGCTGTGGTGGTCCCCATTCATGAAAAGGGCAATATGTCTGCCGTGGAAAACTATGGGCCCATTGCCCTCCTATCAGTATTCTCGAAAATCTTTGAAAAGGCCTTTGGAAAAAGGTAAGTCTCATTTTTGAACACATTCAATATACTCAACTCCCATCAGTTCGGCTTCAGAGAGATTTTCCAATGATTGATGTCATACTTCATTCTAGGATTCTCCAAAACTTTAACAATAAAATGAGGAGCATTGGAATCCTCTTCATTTTACGAGGACCTTTGACACCATAAGTCGTTCCATACTGTTGTCTAATTTGGGGCGATATGGTGTCAGCGGTCCTGCGTTGGAGTGGGTGCGTGGGTATCCGACCGATGGGGCTCAGGCTGTCAGTTTGACGGATGCTACTGGTATGTCCATGTCTGATTGGGTGGATATTGAAACTGGTGTGCCCCAGGGCAGTGTGCTGGATCCGGTCCTTTTCCTTCTTTTCATAAATGACCTTCCCTTGCTGGTTTAACATAGTTATGTTACTTTGTTTGCTGATGATATATCACCAGCGATGGATGCCGAGAGCTACGAAAATATTGCATCAAGGCTACTCAGTGTGTACATGAGATTTCTGCCTGGTGGGAACTAAATGGGCTCTTTCTAAACAGCTCTGAGACAAACTTAATCAACCTCACACCTCTCAGAATGATTCGAGACACAAGTTTGCTGGTTAGGGACAAATTCTCAATTCGTGTACAGCAGGATTGCGTAAAGTTCCTGGGCCTCACGCTGGACCAGCACTTATTAGCCTAAAAAACTATGCTGTTTTACAACTAAGAAACAGTGTTGAGATTCTTTCTTACCTTGAAAACATTTTACTATGCAACCATCAACTCAATTATGGCTTATGGTTTACTGGCCTGGGAAACCTCTGATCACGTTGGAATAGTGCTCATAGCTCAATAGAGGATAATAAGAAGTATGTTACATTCTTCATTCCGACAATCTTGTCGTGAGACATTTAAACCAAGCAAAATCGTCACACTTTATGTTTTGCAGTGTGCCTGCTACTTTTTCTCTAACGAAAACCTGCATACTAAAGTTGGTGGCATAAACCCATATAATACTAGAAATGGGCGTAAAATAACTTGTTTGATAATATTTAACCATTTACCCACCTCTGTTAAAACGTCGTCGTCTCAGCAGATAGGGTCAAGGCAATTTTAGCAGAAAACCCATTCTATTGATTGGGTGAATTTAAGGAAATAATAAATAAACAAATTTCACGGACCACATTGTCACATCACATATGTTTGCCCTAGAAACCTTTTATTCAAGTTGGTACCTAATTAAATTTCCTCACCTAAATGGATATTGAATGAAATATGCTTTCTGTGTTTGCCAAGTAACTACTAAGTACTATTAGAAGATTAGGGATCCAATTTAATCTGAATTAAATTGAAATATTGCAACGATTTCCTAACTGCTAATAATACCGTGTTTTATTTTTCTTGGTAGATGTTGTGAGTTGTGTTTCAAATTTTTGTATTTATTTTTAGTATCGAATTCTTCTGAACGGATTAGGATACACTCTATTTGGGGTACCTCCTCGTGATTTAGAATCCACATGGAGAGATGAGATGATTCCGGAACCTACGCGTTCCCCTCTTTTGTGTTCTAGAGCCATTCCAACAGTTGCAGCGTCAACGGTATTAGTGCTTGTTAATATTTAACTTCAAGTAGTCCATATAGTTTGTTCTAAATATTTTTTCCGGTAGACTGGAATCTATGAGCAAAATTATTTAATTTTTTAGGAGGCTGCACTTTTGTCCAGAGATCTAAGCGTTAGAAGATTTTCTCAAACCAGACTTTATACCGCCGGTAGAATCTTGCATATAGCTAGTAGGAAGAAAACGAAAATCGAAAGGTATGAAAGTATTATTTTTGACAGCTTTATTCTAAATAATTAAATATTAAACGTGTATTAGCAATATTTATGGAACATGTAAAATGGGCATTTTGAGAAGAATCTGGTCTAAAGGAACACGTTATTCCTTTTTTTAATAACAGTGAAAGAGACAAATATCAGTTTTGCTTTTTATTGAAAATCTTCTTAAATCAATCTTGTGTATTTGCAAAACACAGTTTTGAAGAAGTCAAATTTTATCCAGAAGCAGCAATTCTTTTTTTTTTAATTTAATCACATACGAAATGCGTAAAGCCGCTATACCACAGCAGTGTCTAGGGCCCTGAATTTATATTTGCCATGTTCCACTGACAAACGATATTTGCTTTTCCAACCCGAATATTGATTATCGCTAATTTATTTTAGGAAATCTAAGACTGGGGGCCCGGACTACGAAATGCGTTGGGCCACTGCCGAAGATTTCATGGAACTGAGGGTCATGCCAAGGATGCTACTGGACCACTTGCCAGATAATGTATATAAAGTATTAGATGCTATTCTAAGGGAGCAAAAAGATAATATTAGTGAGATAATTTAAAAAGACACATTTTTGCCTTAAGTGTAATGACAGTAGAGAATATGCCTTGAAACTCTTGCCACTTGTCTTGTCGAGATCTGGGCTATCGTAGCAGTATTTCCTACAAAAATGACCCAGAACATATGTGTCCTATAATATATATTTTACTAAATACATCGAGGCAATGTCGTAAATATGTTTTAAGGATAAAGGAAATTATGACTCTAATTATTGTAAGTTGAAGCAAAAATAACTGCCCGAAAGGATTCACTATTCTCTATTGTCGTAGATACGTAATTTCGATTCAGTGACATGATTATCTAGAATGTTAACTCAATAATACATTCCTAGAAGTAATATTTAGCCTATGTAATTTAAAAGTTAAACAAACCAAATTATATTTTTTATTGATATAAATATATTGACTGATATTGTACTAGTAGTTTCATTATTTATTTGTTAATATATAGTGACTCAAGAACTTAGCGTCTCTTATATAAGGTTTTTCCTACTAATTCTGTAATTAAATATTGAATATTTGATGCGTTTCGAAATTTGAATGGATATGCTGCATTAAAATAGATTCCACTTAGCCTAGCATCAGAAATATGGGAAAGTGAATAGGGGGTATATGGCATATATGAGGTATAAAAATTTTTCAAATGTACAGGATGTAACATTGTAAATGTTACTAATTACAGTAGTGCGATTTTTTCCTTTTACTGGTCGATTTGGGTTATCGATACTCTCGCTGCCTTACTTCTCGCGACCTTACTTCTGGTGCTCTAACCTGCTAGATAGGTACATCCGCTTGATAGAAGACGCTGCCCGTGTTACATTACAGGGCTTTAGAGTTGCGCGCGCATCACATTGATGGGCGCGCAACATATATACAAGCAAAATCGTTTTTAATTTATTTAATTCTCGAGATAGTCGTAATATATCATCTTAATCAATAAATTTATAATCAAACGAATGTAGGTCGTATGCCTTAATTACCGTATATGATACAAGACGCTGCCCGTGTTACATTACAGGGCTTTAGAGTTGCGCGCGCATCACATTAATGCGCGCGCAACATATATACAAGCAAAATCATTATATATTATTTTAATTAATGAATGTATAATTAAACGACTGTAGGTCGTTTCCTTTCCTTATCGTATATACCGTATTTTATAATTAAACGATAATTAGGGTCGTTTGCCAAAATTGCCGTATATATCTTATTATTATAGGCTTGCCAGACGTACCCCTTTTAAGATACAATACCCCTTTTTCTATATAGAATTTTAAAAGTACCTTTTTCTTAAAATCCTTAAGGGGTACCAAAAATACCTGATTTCACGACGGGCGTATTTCTTCCACAAAAATTAATTTTTAACTGGCACACCGGAACGAGTCAATAAGCACTCCGCTTCTGTGTAAATCGAGCTTGCGGTAAATCCCGAAAAATTGCGACATGTGCTTTGTTGATCTAATATACTATGGCGTTTTAACAACATATTCGATTTAAAACCTAATTGGCATCACCTATCGCATGAGCACAAACTTAGATTTAAAAAACGTACCTAAAATGTAATATAAAAAATCTCTCAGTACTCAGTTTTATAACTTTGGATCAAATTTGGACGCGGTTGGGATTTTATGACATTTTTTGTTCGGCGAAAACCTCTTTTTCCAAATTTATAGCTGGCAAGTCTAAGCCTAAGATACTTAATTTAATCTTTATTATATCTGATATTATCTCAGTCAGGGAATTCATTTGGCGAGTGTCAGAATAGCTGATTGAGATATTTTTTACTGTACTTGGCTGTAAAGCTCATGGCAGTAATTTATTTCACATAACCAAAAATTACAAATTTAATTTGTCGCCTTGATATCGGAGTCCACCTAAGCTCAATTTGTTTACCTATAAATATTTAACGGCTGTATATGTAAATATTTTCCTCACAAATTATTTTATTGATTTGGTATTGTTCATTGGTCTACTAATATTATCGCTGTCACGGGATTGTTTTAGGTTAAGTTTGGTTAAAATTTTCATTTATACCTGCATATATTTACTAGCTATACCTATACAATAAGATTTGGGCAATATTAATGTTATAAGCCATATATGAAAAAGTAGTTATTTTGCTTGATTTAATATTCTGATAACGTAGGTGAAATATTACAAGATAATCATCATCAAATTAATTTGAGATAGGATTAATTGTCCTAAAATGGTTTGTGTAAGTTTTGATATTTAAATAAATAAGTAATTTGGAATCTTGATGTTTATTTTGGTGAATTGTAGTCAAACTAGTAACTAGTTCGTGTATCCACAATATTTCAACGTGCTTATACACGGTATTTTTCTAAATTTTATTACCCTATTTTGAAAGATCATAATCATTGATAAATTTCTAGTATAAACATTTAGCGGCGCCCGCACCTAACTGCCAAGACCTAGACCCACGCCTTTAAAAAAATTGAAACCGCTCAGTAAACCTGGCTTATGGACCGCCTAATGAGCAACTAGCAAGTAAGGTTACATATTTGACACCCATCGCTTGAGGCTAGTTACAAGGAGCAAAGGGGGAAAAATCCTTACAAATTTTGGAGGTTTTTGTAATCAAGGATTGAACAAGGTGCTGATATTCAGGATTCTATGTTTCCCTTACCGACAGGCAGATGGAGATCAGGAGGTGGTCAGGCTTTTCACTGAACATTTCGGCTCTGCTTGTCAGACCTTAAACGAAGGTTTTTATGGCGAAGAAGAACTAGTAACCAATTTTAATGTAGATAGGTCTAATTAAGGTGAGGTTTGAGTGTTTGCTCGATTGCTTGTTATCCTTAAATATTACAAAGTGTGTTGGTCCTGATATGTTGCCTAATAGGATGCTGAGGGAGTGTCTCTTTGTGAGCTCCTCTTATATATTTTTAATAAGTCTCTTTCCTCTGGTGTGTTGCCCAGCAGATGGAATGACTCAGTTGTGACACCTATATTTAAAGCAGCAAATAACTTGAACATCAAAAATTCCACGAATTGTGCAATTTTCATGGTTATGTAGAAGATAATGTTCCCGTTATTGAGTGTGTTTAAAGATGAAATCGTAGATGAACAGCATGAATTAAGGGAAAGGCGTTCTGCTGAGACCAACCTTTCCATGCACACAAGCTATGTTAGCATTGTGATAGATGAGTGTAACGAGGCACATGTGGTTTGTGCCTTCGATCTGTTGGACCAGAATATATTGCTTGAGAAGCTGAATTGCCAGGAGTCTTGGGTGTCTTCATAGCTGTGGGGAAGAACATTGCAGGTTAGATTGGCTGGATTTCTTTCGTCCCGTATTGATGTCATCTTGAGTGTGCTCCAATGGAGACACTTGGGTCCCAAGTTGTTTTAGCTATTGATGAACGAAATTGAACGAGGTCTTAATACATTTTATTTGCTCCTCAGAGCGGTGGCATGCGGTGAGAATTGTATGTTACTTTAGAATGACCTGGATACTTTGGCTGAAGTGCTCTAATCTGGTATTTAATCATATGATGATTATATTGAACTTTGAATGCGGCATTAAGGGAAGAAAACTGCAGATAGTTAAGTAGTAAAGGATATGGGAGTGTTACTGGACGATATATGTCGTTACGCGGATCATTATGATGCCATCATAAATAGAGGCCGCCGTATCTTGGATATGATCATAAGAATGTTTTGTGTATTTAACAACTGTTGTACTTTGACGAGATTATTTCCCTGCTATGCAAGATCTCTTATGGAATATTGTTGTTGGGTTTGGAGCCCTTATTTTGAAATATACAGAGAGCGACTAGAATCTGTGCTACTCTACTGAATTTTTTAAAGCATATACCTTACATGCTTTGAGAACTGCTGACGGCATTTTGAGCCGCTTTTCTTTCATCAAGTTATAAATAATTTCATTGTTTCGCCAAGTATCCTTGGAAGCATAGATTTCTTCATTCCTCCTAGATACTTCAAAGTGTCACTGTTTCTGTCCTCTGTGCGTTGCATGGCCAGAACATGTTTCTTAGCAGAGTTATTAGGAGCGCTAATGGTGTGCCCAGTGTGGATTACTTTTGTTTGTCGATGAATATGTTTAAAAATAAGTCAACACGAGTCATCTTTTAGTGCTAATTTTTTTTGAATATTGAGTGTAAAAATTATATAGTCATTGGAAGTAACTTTGGGTATTTCATGGCTAAGTAGAGAGGAAGAGCACTAAGTGATGGTTACAAACTAGATGACATCAAAACATTGCATCTGCATGTATCAGTATTGCAAAAATATAACATAACAGAGCCCAAATTTATATTTAAGTTTTGCTATGTTCGTAGTTGGAAGTACTTCTGCCTATCTCGAATCGAAATGTATTTCATGCGAATGGTTCCAATCTTGCCATTTTTAGACGAAATGTGGATGTTTTTAAATGGAAGTGATCCAAAATCTTGGCAAGATAAGTCTGTAAAAAGCGTCACATGGAAAAAGGATGTGGCACTAGAAAGTGGTTCTTTATTTTGCATGCTGCTTCTGAAAATGGTTTGATTCTAGGTGCACGTTTAGTTTCCTTCAAAGGTAAAAGTTTAGGGTATCATTATTGCGAAATGTTTGAGCAATGGCTAAAAAATCAACTGATACCAAATTTGGAGGGTCGTATTCCAAATATGCTCAAATCGGAGCTCCAATGAAACCAATCCAAATCCCTCAAAGAACATTAACGGTCTAGTGGCTTGGGCATCTGTTTTGGTTAATTTCCTTTTATTTTAGTGTCCTTCGGAAAGAGAGAAGACGGTCGTACACGCACTTGCCTCAACTAGAAGTGATATTTAAGGGGTTTCAGGAGCTCGAACTCCAATTTTGTTTTGAGAACGTGCTTATCAATAACGTAGCCTCGTTTAATATTTTCGCACTTGAACAGTGTCGTAGTTAATTAATGTTATATAGTGTCTGCCTTGTATAAGTGTAGTGGATTCCTACGCTTATGCGTTTTATATCTCTTCCTTGTGGTAACTAGACCTTATCGAGTGAAATCCTAGACGCTTGTGTGTATCTTAGCGGTTGTAAGCGGTTTCGCTGTTCATTCCTTCCTTCAGTTTGTTTGGAATTTTAATTGTCCTAAAAGCAACGAGATTGATTAGGGCTCTTTAAGTGTAAAAGGGGATGAAAATGACAACCATAACAATCGCACAATGCCATTTTGGAATATGTAACCTTACCTTATCTTACGATCGCTACTTTATGGTGGAAGCTATCTGTGCACATATATCACTATAAAATGCCATATTATATCGGTTTTCGTTGATTTTCTTGAATATAACACTCTTTAAAATTAGTTTTATTTCGTGTCTGGCATTTCGGAATTCTATCAAATAATATATCTTGGGTTGACATTTTGCCTTGTGCTTGCGGTCGTAAAACGTAAAACATTCGCCGTAACTCCAAAGATGCGGACTTTTCAGATTTTGTAGGTGACGATGAGAGTTTTTGTTAAAATAATTATATACGGTTTCCTTCGTGAGTTCCACAGTGATGCAGTGCGCCAGACAAAGGGGTTCTTGTAAAGCAAAGTTCTCGGTGCTTCCAGTTGTACGACGAACGGGTGCGCCCTAGTCGTCTTTCGTGACTGTCTGACAGTGCTGCTGGGGGCGGGATGATGTGGGCCAAATTCTGGGAACATCTGCAGTGAAAATATCTATAAAACGGCAGCTTTAGGGTGTTCTTAGGTACGGCACCCCAGATGTGTGAGCAATACTCTAAGCACGGTCTTATTTGCGCTTTGTAGCAAGCAAGAGTACCTGCTACGGTGTATACAGTTTCTTGTTGCGAAATAGCGCTCCAAGCTTCTGAGAGGCTGATCCTGCGATGCCAGCGACGGGGCCATGCCAGGACGTACTGCTGTTGACTGAGACACCCAGTAGTCCAATTGACGAGGATGAATAAATGGCCAATCTTGCCATAATGATGTCAGGACACGCCGTATTGGTTTTCTTGGTAAACGTGGCTGCTTCGGTTCTTACAGCATTAAATTGGACCAAATTACTGTCGCTCCAAGTTGAAACTTTCTCCAGATCTTGATTAATTGTTGCAATCTGCTCCTGTCTGGCAAGAGTACTGTCATCTGTAAAACTGTAAACACCATTATTGGTTTCGGTTAGCAGGTCATTGATATAGATGGGAAACAGAGTTGGTGAAAGTATTGCGCCCTGAGGCTCTCCCGCATGTATGATGAATGTGTCTGATATGTGTCCATCAATTGCAATGTGCAGAGATCGGTTCTTAAGGAAACTGGCAAACCAGCTGGAGAGAAACGCTGGCAATCCGAAGGATGGCAGTTTGTTGAGCAATCCGTCATGCCAAACTCTGTCGAATGTCTTCGAAATATCTGACCCAATAGCTTGAGATTCTCCGTAGTTCTCAATTGCCCTACTCAAGAGAGGAGCTTGCAAATTATAGGGCAGTTTGCACACAGTCTGAAACTCCTAAACTACTTGAATGTCTTATTATTAAACAAATTAGTTAGGGTTAGTTTGGGTTAGGTGCCTACAGTACCTTTTGAATCTTGATCAACATGGGTTTATGATGGGCAGGTCAACTTCAACAAATTTAGTTTTGTATCAAAATTTTATTTTAAACAGCATGGAAAAAGATCTCCAAGTTGATTCGGTGTACCAAGACTTCTCTAAAGCATTCGACAGGGTTGACCACCGACTGCCCATCGAGAAACTTAAGTGTTTGGGAGTGGGAGACCCAATTCTGAGTTGGTTAGCTGATTTTCTTGTTGGGGGGACTCAAGCGGTTAAATATGGCGGTGTTATGTCCCGGGTTTTTGATGTTCCTTCTGGTGTACCCCAGGGATCGCACTGTGAGCCAGTCCTTTTCATTCTATTTGTATGTGATGTAGGCAGGGCTATGGCTCACAGCTCATTTTTATCATTTGCAGATGACCTTAAACTTTATCGTAAGGTCTCATCCTTAGAGGAAGCTCAACTGTTGCAAAGTAATATTGATTCCCTTAATGAATGGTGTGGCTAGAATAAAATGGAGCTCAATATCGCTAAATGTTACAAAATAACTTTTTCTAGGTTAACTGAACCTGAGAGTTCCTTACAAAATTAATAACACACCAATCAAGGAAGTGCAAAGTGTTCGGGATTTGGGAGTGGAGTTTGATTTCAAGACGTCATTTAATGGCCATATTAGCAATATTGTGTCAAAGGCTGTCAGGTCTAGGCTTTATATGTAGGTTCACAGCTGATATGTGTGTGAAGACGTTACGGTACGGACACTGTATTGTGCAATGGTTCGACCTATGCTGGACTACTTATCAGTTGTTTGGTCACGCCAGTATGCCGTTCACATTGCAGCCTTTGAAGGGTTCAAAATAGGTTTCTGACAGTGGCTGCTTATAGATTGGGTTTGGTTCGTGGTTAGTATACTTATGAAGAGATGAGGACTTCCTTGAATGTACGGGCAAAGCAGAGCAGGTGACTTCAAGTGGATCTTTATTTTCTTTACAAACTCTTAAGAGGGTTAATCGATTGTCCTGACCTTTTGAGTCTCATTTCATTAAGCGCAGGAGAAAGGAGGACTAGAGGTTCTGAGTTGTTTAGTGTGCCCTTTCATAATACCAATTATGGTATGAATGAGTCAATCTCGAGGATGCCCAGGTTTGCAAACTCAAAATGTCGAAATATTGACCTTTTTGGTTGCCCTTCTAGTGCTACCTTTAAAAAGCGACTGATACCTTTACTTGGCTAGGATAGTTTTTAAGTGAAAATATCAATGTTTTTTGGAATTCATAAAATGTATAGTTATTTATATATAATAGGTGTTGAATGGTATTTATAATTTTATTATGTTTGTCATACTTATGTAGATAAATTGTATTTTTTTTGTATTTGTAAATTGGCCTTGCCGTAAATAAATAAATAAATAAATAATAAATATATGATATATTTATGTGTGATATATACCAATATATCTCCTGCCGATCTTTGCTTGCGGAAGCCATACTGGTTATCGCTAATTATTCCGTTGGTCTCGAGGTACTTGAATAGTTGCTGATTGACTACACGTTCCATGACTTTAGGGATTATTGGAAGCAAATCAATTGAACGATAGTTTGATGGCCTGGTTTTCTTGTCTTTTATTGGTACATGTTGCACTCGAGCGACTTTCCAAGAAGATGGGTATATCTCCTTTCGGAAGACAGAGAAAAAATCTGTAAAAAATGGGTGTTAGTTCGTTGGCGCAGTTCTTAATGGCAGGTATTTTATCCGGTCCTGATAAGTTACCAAGCTCCATATACAAATGGTTAATATTTCTAAATAATTACACAACCTTTTGGGAGTATCAAAGGGGATGAACATAAACAAGTCTAGTTAGTAACTGCTTTATTAATAATTGTAAAAGTTGATAGATTGGGGAGGCTACCATATCGTTAGACTAATCAGTAGATATAATAGCGCAACTACAAATAAATAAACATACATTATTTTCAGGCTTAAATAAATCATAATACATTTGACATCTTGGATCCGATGGCATATTTAATGACAATGTCTTCCATTACCGATGAGCAATCCATTTACCAATAGACTAACCTTTCTAGATTTATATAACCAAAAGACAATCAAGCGCAATATTTTGAGATTATTTTCAATTGAGCAGAGAGCTTCAAAATATATATACTTAATATCTGATTATATTTTTGATTTCTGCATAAAATTTTAAAAATACCTTATTCGCTTCACTCTTGTTGATCAGAAAGCATGTATAATTCGGGCCAAATTCAGTTGGTCGTTTGGTTCGAAATTATACAGTTTAAATTGTAACGGAATGTTAGCTTATTCCGCTCCACTAAATTCAGTTTAATTACGAATGATTTTCGATGTTTGGGATATGAATCGACAGTGACATCTATTCGCGAATGGGTATATTTCGTGCAACTAATTATTTAAGAAGCACAGGTACGCTGGTTTATACCTACAATTTGTGGATTTGTTTCACGGTAGATTACTATGTTCGGTAGTGACAACTATTCGGGAATGGGCTTATCTCATGTAGTTGGTAATTGGAGAGCATAGTACGCTATTTAATACCTACAATGTATGCATTTAATTTAATATAGGTTACTATATTTAGTATATATTGAGTATTTCTTTGCTTTGACGCCGCGTGCCCTATAGTGGTAGTCACATAATATAAATCATCCAACTAAAACATCCAAAATCATAATTTGTTGAATGTCTTGAATTTTGAAAGCAAGGTCGTTTTATCTTTGTGGTGACGCTTGACTGGTTGAGTGCTGATATTTAATCTTGAAATATTTTATTCATCTTGCAATATATTCCACTAATTTTTTCATTTTTTAAATACATAATTAATAATTGTTTCTGATTCGTTTAATCGTATTTGGCTAAAGCAAGAATATAGCATTTTTATATTACATTTTCATTTAACTTACATCTTCAATAATCTTAATTTTTGTAGCGATCGTTCGGTAAAAATACCGATTTATTGGTGAATATTGAAATATTTTATTCATCTTGCAATATATTTCACTAATTTTTTCATTTTTTAAATACATAATGTACTTTGATAGAGGTTTAGTCCAAATTTACAGAGAACGTAATTATTCACCAATAAATCGGTATTTTTACCGAACGGTCGCTACAAAAATTAAGATTATTGAAGATGTAAGTTAATTGAAAATGTAATATGAAAATGCTAAATTCTTGCTTTAGCCAAATACGATTAAACAAATCAGAAACAATTATTAATTATGTATTTAAATAATGAAAAAATTAGTGAAATATATTGCAAGATGAATAAAATATTTCAAGATTAAATATCAGCACTCACCCAGTCAAGCGTCGCCACAAAAATAAACCGACCTTGCTTTCAAAATTCAAGACGTTCAACAAATTATGATATTCGATGTGTTAATTGGATGATTTATATCATGTTACTACCACAATAGGGCACGCGGCGTCAAAGCAGAGAAATACTCAATATATACTAAATATAGTAATCTATATAAAATTAGATGCATACATTGTAGGTATTAAATAGCGTACTACGCTCTCAAATTACCAACTACATGAGATAAGCCCGCTCCCGAATAGATGTCACTACCAAACATAGTAATCTACCGTGAAACAAATCCACAAATTGTAAGTTTAAACAGCTTACCTGTGCTTCTTAAATAATTAGTTGCACGAAATATACCCATTCGCGAATAGATGTCACTGGCGATTCATATCCCAAACATCGAAAATCATTCGTAATTAAACTGAATTTAGTGGAGTTCATTCCGTTACAAAATATTACACAAACTTTTTTGAAATACGATTATGAGCATAACGCTATAATTGATGAATATATAAGATATAGCTGTGTGAACTTAAGTTGAATTGGTAAATAATATTACAATGCGATCCATTAAACAAGAGCTTTTACGCTGTACCGCTGATATTGCAAAGATAATTTTATAATTAATGGAAGAATAAAAAATGTCAAATTTTAACTACTTAGCTATTTTCGCAATCAATTATGTGTATGTTGTTAAGTTAAGAATACATTTTAAATGAGGCCTCTGTGGCTTTATAACTCTTTACTTATATATTTTTTCTGTAACGTTTGCAACAAGTGATATTATATCGCACTTTGACGCACTAAATATTTTATTGCCAGTATTATACGATATAATATCAGGACCATCACCTACTCGTGCTAACCATGAGTGACACGAATGTAAAAATTATCAGATGAGAGAAGATAAAAGCTGTCTTGATATTTTTTTTACATTTACCTCACTCACTTCTACCATAAGCAATCAATGGTCTGAATGACATAAAACTAGCGCTAAAATATCTAAACAACAAGATGCGATACATCCCAAGTATATCCAGGTAAATATCTCGGAATGGGTTGCATTCCAATAGCTTCTTCAGTTCTCCTTTGTCTAATGTCTGTGTCTCCTGGCCAAGCTCTCTCTGGTCCACCTGCCTGGCCGATTCTTTGATATTTATCGACTACCTGAGATATGGAAACTGCTTCATTAACACCATTGGATTTGATACGTCTTTGGGGTAGGGATGAGGCTCGTAGGGTTTTACGTTTCTAAAAACATAAGCATGAATATTTAGACGACACAATAAAGCACAAAATATTTTTGAAAATAACATTACTAAGATTAGTTTTACAGATTTAAAATATGCAGTCAAATAACTATCAAAATTTCCAATGCACTAATTTTATGACTCTTTTACTAAGTACCACTTGTTCCGCTTGCCAGCAGAAATGTGTATTATTTTCATTTTAAACTGACCTAAACTGGGTTATTCAGGAGGCACTTTCAGGGCAGGTTAGTGTAGGTCTGACGAGGAAACATTGGTCATTGACGGTCAAAAAAAAGATATATTGTCTAGTGTTAACCTTATTATTCAAAGAGATTTATCTTGTGCAGTCCTTTGACTTTGATACCTGTAATGTTGTAATCAGGAACTAAATTATACTAATAGAATATTATTTGCAATCTTCGAGTAACAGCCACATGCATTCTACAGAAAATGCTAATCCTTTAAATTAAAAAAAATCCTTTCCAATTTTGGCACGGATGTTCATGGAATACATATTATTTCCCGAAGACAACTTTAGAGATATTTAAGTTAGATTACGCAATACTATTTGGGTTCAATTAAAACGGTCCTGCACTCCTTGTAGAGGATGATTGGCCAACACTAATGGATAGGTTACACTATTATAGGACACTTGTATTGTATAGAAGGTAACAAATATGTGTATATTCCTGATTTGAGCATATATTGTAAAAAGTGAGTAAAGTATATTGAATCTTCTTCTTAGACTATGCTTTTCTCAACCAATTCAATCTCCTCTTCAGCAATTATATCTTTGGGAAAGGCAACTTTTAGGTCCTCTGGTATTAATGCTTTCCATTTTTTTTTTCGAATAATTTACATACTACAGAATCTTTCGAGCGTGTCACTCCTGGTGGTCTTGGCCAATAGAGAAGCGCTTTTTCTTCTTCCCAGGTTGTTTATATTTGTTGGGTCCTGACCCCACTGTGAAGATCCGGAATTAATAACTGATTCTAGTTAATTTATTCTATAAACTATTTCAAAGATATCATAAATCAATTCAAAAATAAATTAAGTTTCGTACTAGCTCGCCAATAAAAAAAAAATAAATAAATTATGTTTCGAATTAGATCGCCAGTAGGTATCATTAAAACTTAAGTTAAGAAATATTGCTCAAAGCCCGTCTAGAGTTAAACGAATTTTCAACTTCTGCATCAAGGAAAAGTCAGGAAAATATGCAACAATAAGATCTAGCAGAAGCCATACAAAAATAAGATAATTTACTATTGGAAATTAATTCCGATAACTGGCATTGAATTTAAATTCACAGGAACCCTAGACAAAAGCTGACTTTTAATTTATTTTTCGACTGCATTATTAGATCAACTACCTGCTAAAACTATTGTACCCATTGTTGCGCATTTCTATAAAGTTCCTCAGGAATTTGCTTTAAACCTTGGACGGTGGGCGGTTCTAATACGAAAAGTCGCCAGATTGGAATGTAAAAATCTTGTTAGTTTAAATGAACAATTTTAACTACCCTATTTAGGAAAACGCAGTGGTAATAAAATCCGAGATTAGAATTTAAAAATCATGTTAACTATAATAGCCAATGTTAATTACCCTAATTATCAAAGAGCGGCGGTACTAAAACCGAGGTAGGAATTTGCAAAACGTTAATTGCCGCATTAAAATTTTCGGCGATTTAGGAATTTTAAGTGTTCTTAGTAAAAACATTTTAATAACACTTGCTAATTCCAGATTTTCGAGGAGAAAAACAAACCTTGAAAGATGGTATAACAAGCTAAAAATCTTTGGAAAAGATTAAATCAGATAATGTTCTTCACGCGCGATAGCACGTTACTAAGCCCAGTGGGGCCTCGGAACAAGTTAGTCTTAGTCTGAAAGAAAAGTTCAGTCAGTATGAAATAAGTCTCCACGTTCGGTAACGCGTAACTATGCCCACAAGAGGCCTCGAAAAGTAGTTACAAAATAACCACCACAAGTTGTAGAACGTCACTATGTCCGAAAAGGGGCAGGAAAAGTAAATCGTAAAGTTGTCAAAGAACAATTCTGTTCAGAATTTGTGTTTCTTGTGGTATGCGGTTACGTAATCAGCTCTAGTAGGGGTTGAAGCGCAGGTTACGGCTTATACAATAAGGAATAGAAAGTAAGTTGTAGCTTTAAAGCTCTGTGGCTTTTGTAATGGAATGTTCAAGAAACCTAAAAATGTACTCTCCTAATTTGGGTGTCATTAAATAGACTAAGTGTTTTTGGGTTTATTTTTTTTTTAGATTTTAATATCATTTTGCCGGTTTGAAGTTTAAAGTTTTAAAAAGTCAGAAAATATAGACAATGGCGGGATAAATGTTGATAATGCTAATTAGTTTCTTCTAATTATGTCACATCTTATAATCTGGCGAACTCTTATGTAACTAGGACATACCAGAAACTACCTGAGCATATTTGGGTCAGCCAATGAATTAATATAAAAATGCTTCCTTTAAATTATGTGCTCTCTTAAATTCGAAATCTCAATATGTATTTGAAAACGGAAAGTGGTTTGGCCTACACTCATTTCTCTATAACTAAAGTATATTGAAGTACAGAAAAGTGGAATGAAGTTACTGACTATTAGGTGGAGAAATAGGGGTTGTTGCTCCTGGTGTCTAGGTAAATTAATTTCATTAAGCTAGGGTGTCAACACACTGGAACTGCGAACCTGGTTTTAGAAAATGAGCAGAAGTTGAAGAAAAGGCCAAAAACACAGTAAGTACCCAAAAGGGTGTAATCGGCGTTTCTTTCACCATGAATTAACAAATTCATTCTCCAGTTTCATACCTCTTTAGAATCATATTGGCTCGATCCAAGTGCTTTGAAATTTACTTGTCTATGTGAGTGTGAGGTATCTCCTTGCTAGTTCCCTCACCTATAAGCCATAGATTCTGTTTGTAATATGGCATTGGTGCTTAGATTGAAAAATTATCGGATTTTGGTCATTATACTCTAATTCCGGCTCTCGAGGTAACCGTTTGTAGCTGGCTGCCCTCATCACAGCACTAATCTCCACAAGTATCTTCACGAAAAGAGTACAACGTAGAGCAAATGGTAGTTGGTTATCCTGGACAGAATGCCTGAAGATATTCCCAAGATGACGTGATTTTTAATGTGCTAACAGCCATTGTTGATGGTAAATGTGGATAGAAGGTGTTTTAAGATCGGCCCCATCGCCACAACTCCAAATAATAATTAAAATAATGGATGTTGCAGAGTTTCTTTTTCATTAGGGCCGCAAGACCTATCCATATCATCGCACTGTGGGAAAGTTATTGGAAATTTTATGTATTAATTGCGTCAGAGCATCAAACCTGCGTTAACCATGAACTTGACGACATGTTTAAATTAGGTGTGGTTGAGCCTTCTAATAGTCCTTATGAATCTCCAGTCCTCCTTGTAAATAAATCAAATGGAGAGATGAGATTTTGTTTTGACGGAAGATTCCTGAACGAGCAAGCGAAACATGACAACATGCTAATATCGAAAGAATTCTTAATATGTTACGCAATGCTAATTTCATTTCTTCAGTTGATCTTCGAAAAGCTTTCTGGCAGATCCTGTTGCATAAAGAATCTCGAGAGAAAACTGCTTTTTCTGTAATGGGTCATGGCTTATTTCAATTTACGTCTGTCCCTTTTGGTTTGTGCAATAGCGTTAAAGTTCAAGAACGACTCGTAGATACGTTATTTGGTTCTCGATATGAGCCTAATATTTTTTGTTATTTGGATGATATTGCTATAGTTTCTTCTACCTTTGACGAGCACGTTAAACTACTCTCTGAAAATCAAGCAATCTTGAAAGATGCTAATCTTACTATCAATGTAGAAAAAAGTGAGTTTTTCAAAACATCCCTTAAATTTATGGCACTTCACATTAGAAACACAATTGTTCCTTTTAGGGTATCACTTTCGCCTTTTGGTTAAAACCTATATATTTAGAATACCTATGTCATAGTGGAAGTTTAAATATCCAGTCATGCCCTCTATTTGAAGCCCTTTATTTTCTAAAGAAATTGCTTTGTACAGGCTGGCTGAAGAGTCATTCTGTTGCCCCATGTATGTTTATACACGATGATCATTAAAATCGCCAAAAATTATTTAGGGTGAGGTTCCTAAACCTATTTTGAAGGCTTATCCTCAACGGCTTGGTTTCGGGTATAATTAATTTGGAAAATAAAAATTGCAAGTTCTTCTGGACAAGTTTCTTGGCTGATATAACCCCTCAAAAAGTAGGACGTCACTGAATCCTCTATAATTTACATTCTTAAGCATGCTCATCTTAACCTGTCATCATTTACCTCACAGCCAGTGTAAAAACCCTTAAAATTAAATAGTCATCGATCAGTGATAGAAGAATCTTCCGATACCTATGAAGGGTTTAACAGAAGCGGCTGGAATTTCAACACTATGGAAAAGAATAATTGGCTGCAAATTATCATTAACCTAAACTAGATGTGTGAAAGAATATAGATGACGTGTAGCATTATGGAGGGATAGTGTAAAGAAAGTGGACTGTCAATTCGATAAAGACGGAACTGATTCGCCTCACAAAAAGGAGAAACATAGGCAGGCACGTCTCCCAACTGTGTGGACAACTCGCAATCTTTAGACAGGAGATATCATACCTGCAGGTCTCCTACATTAAATGTAGCGACGTCGCTACTTGGGAATATATTCACATTATTTTCTGCAGATTTGTTTGTCATTGTTGTGTTCCAGGGTGCAAGGCAAACTACTTTTTAGCATTGAGCCAAAACAAGAAAATTGAAGTACAAGAAGAATTATGTATTTAACTTAATTAAGCAACGTTTCGGACAATCCTAGCTCTCTCCATTATCAAGTATGAACTAATCTAAATTCTTAGGCTACTTAGCTTATATACTAGAATAAGGCACTACGCTTGGATTTAGGGCCGTAGCTAGGCATTCTCCATGGGGGGGGAGGTTTAGGTTAGGTAGGAAAAAAACTTATAGCGAATTTAGTTAAAAAGTCCCACAGTGCCGCCGGCGCCAGAGGCAAAAATTTTTGGGAGCCATTAGGGGGGGGGGGCGTTAAACCTCCTAACCCCCCCCCCCCCCTTATCTATGGCCCTGCTTGGATTGCTGAAGATATTCTCATTGTTTTTAAAGAAAACTGCCTCAATAAACTTGCGCTTTTTCCAATACTGGGTTGTTTGCACCAAACATGGTCAGCGATCCCTAAACTTGTTGTTTCTCCCTTGTTGTGTTTTTTTATATTTCTATTCTATTCAACATTTAATAAAGGGTTTTTTGTTTCCCCAATATACTAATATAGCAAATCTGGCCATGTTTGGTCCAAACAACACAATATTAAATGTTCACAAGTGCGGGTGGTTCACAAGGAACCTCACTGGAAAAAACTCAAGTCAAGAGAAGCTGTTTTCATTAAAAATAATTGGAATATATCTCAATGGTCTTGGTCACGGGTCAGCGTACATAAGCTAAGTAGCATTAGCATTTAGATTAATTTCTTGATAATGGCATCAAGGATGTCTGAAGCGCCGAGTAATTAAATTCGTTTAATGTCAGTTGTGAGTCATTGTCAACCACATTCAGACTGTCCTTGAAAAATTGAAATGAGGTTTGCTTGTTTGTTCCAAAATTGAAGCTAGAATCAAAGAAGATGTGGTGTACGGGAAACATCTTTTTGAAAACGATATTATTCGGTTTCAATAAGTTTCACTATCATGCAGCAAGTTCAAAAAAGTACCATTACATGTACCTAAATTGAGCGGGTTCAATTTGCCAAAATGCCTCTTCAGAGGAACATTTCACACCAAGGACCCAGAATTTTTTTAATCGAGATATCATACATTCCAATTACAACTGACTATATGAAAGAAAACATCAGAATACAGTTTTACCGCAGAAACACTATACATATCGGCGATGCGGAAGCGGACCAAATAGTTGGAAAGTTCAGATAGCTGGTACTGGTCAGTAATTCTTGGGACCTTAAATTGTGAATTTTGCACTGCCTGTACCCTGCAGTAGATAGGCCGAGAATATTTTATGGATCTGTCGTCTGATGGCCAGCAGTGGACTGAAAAAACTTTAGAGACTGACGGCTCTAAGAGTTACAAGAGCAATGAGGACCATACTCTAGGTGGCTTTAAATGTTCTGCTGACGCTGCCGTCACTTCTGGCTGACATAAGGAGGGAGGCTAGGGTGGTATACCTACACACGACGAATGCTGGAGCATGACATTGTAAAGGAACCGTGGTAGGTTCTGCAAGAGAGGAGGTAATGACTATGGTGAAGATTCCTTTGTCCACGTTCTAAATGCTTAGGAGGTTTAGCCTAATAATTCCATCATGTGAGAAATGGCTAGAAGGAGACACACCGAATTATCCGCAAGCTCTCGCGTATGGTAAACAAACGGTCTAGAATGGCGGGCACAAACCTTTAGGAACCAAGGATATACCAAGAGGATCAGGGACTTTCTTAGATCTACCCTTTAGGTTAATTTGGGTTATGATATGTTTATGTTGTTCTAATGATAACGTAAAGCAAGAAAATAGACAGGTGCCAAGAGCAAACATTAAAAATCTGCTGGTATAGTCAAGCGGCGTTTAAGAAAGTGTGTTCACCGATGACTATCTCAAAGCTGGTTCACGATTGCGCTAATGCTATGGACACAGTAGAACTTGCAGCTCAAGTAGTGGGAAATGTCCTCGAAGGGACGGAATTATTTCCGGGTTTTGCTAGGAAGCAAGTAGCCAAAGTCCTAAATGACAGGCAAATGAAGAACTCAGGGAGGATTAAAATAATTCTGTGAAGGTCAGAACTCTTTAAAACAGCATGGCTGCTGAATTAGGAAACAAAAACATTCAAAGAACTGACCAGCATCCTTGCAGGATACTGCAAGCTCAAGAAGTAACTTTTTCTCATAGGGATATAGGAATTGAATCGGACGAGAAAACGTCCTTCCACTTTCTGGCAAAATGCGATAATTGTCCAGATGAACGCATCAGATTATAGCATATTTAGCACCACCAGCATTGCAAGAGGTCAAATTCAAGATCTCATGTGCCAAAATCCTGAGCTTCATTAGATTCACAAGAAGGTTCCAAGAGTAATGGCCTTGCCAAAATAGCCCACAAAGGCCTACTGGCCTACTACTGCTCCTACAACCCAAACTGACTGAAACTGGTCTAGTTAAAATCAATAGATTGTAGCTCACTCGGTCAACGGACGCAGAAAAAAATATTAGGTTAAAATTAATAATTAATAAAATCAACCACATATTTGTGACTCACCATATAATGTAATTCTAGAAATGTCATAAAGCTTTCTAAAATAAAACATTTGGATATCCAGCATTTACTTGTACGTGATCTGAGGGAATGGACTACCTATTTTCAAGAAAGGCATATCTAAAGAACTGATATGAGATTCCTTAGGCAAAGCAGTAATCTCACAATAACAGGTACTGAAGAAATAAGCATTCTAGCTCAATAATGAAGATGCTCAGATGCCTAGATACCTCGTTTTCAATTGTTGGTCGATAATGATGTTGTGAACTTAATAAAAGAATGGACTTTGACGTTAACGCCTTTGGTGATGAGGAGAACATCGTAACAGTTAAGAGGAGAAGATAAATTGGATGGTATTCTAACTTCCTTGAGGAAATTTAGAGGACAAAGAAAATATTCCTTTATTATTGGTGAAATTAATTGCTGTTTCTTACTTGTTTTCAACCTATGATGAAAAATTCAGAGAAAAGGGCACTGTTTGTAAAATGAAATTAACAACTTGTTTTGCACAGATCTGACCAAAATAAGCTGTAACAAGTGCGCTAGTAGGATTTCTAACAGATATCTGCTATAACTAGTTGAAGGAAAAATCAATTGTTGTGAAACCGACAGGATGATTTTATTTAAAAAGTCCACTTTTGCACATAACTGCTTAGTTATATAAATTTTTTACAAAATAAGCACCACTTTTCAACTAAGTTCATTAACTCTATAACTTATTATTTATATAAAAGCAACGTACCAATTTCGGGGGGAAATATCAACCTAAAAGATGACTTATTTGTAAAAATCAGTCCCATAACAACATGCTTTTAGATATAGATATTAGGGTTTTTTTGAATCAACATACTGATACCAGATACACCGAAACTAAGCCATTAACCCTATACATTGTATACACTAGTGCAACCTAATGACTCCTCCATTTCTAAAGTTCCATATTGATTTTATCAAAATGCATCTAATTAAAAACTGTGTGAAAATTAAAAACTATAGTGCTGATAGTTTGTTAGAAGATATGCATGCAGATCTGTTTTATCCGATTATTTTTTCAATATTAGGGCGCTTTAATTTTAACGTACAATGATTAAATATGCAATACTTTTTATATATAAAAATATGAACTAATGTGCTCTACTGGGTATCTATTGATTGCATAGAAGAGAATAGAAATGTAAATAAATCTTCGGGGTTTGTGTGTGTATATGTGATGGTGTAATTTCTTTCAAGTACCCAATATTCAAAAAAATTTATTGGTCTAGCTATTTTGAAAATAGCGTGAATAGTCTGGTGGGTGAGTCAAAAAACCTTTAGACTTGATATTTTTTTTCTGAATATTGGTTTAGAACATTCTAAAAGTTGTTTAAATCAAAATAGAAATAGACTGCTTTACGCAAAGAACTAAAAAATTTAGGAGAAAGAGAAACAAATGTATAGATAGTAAAATGAGAAATGTTATACTTAATAAGCAAAGCCTTTTACAAAATGAATCTGCCTTTGAATGCTCACATGTAATGTTTCTATATTATAAATCAAATTGGCACCAAAATCCCAGACCAAACTTAGTGTTTTCTATCCTGAAAAATGAAAGTCTCACTATATTTATATGATATGGTCTGACAAAAAATCGAAGTGTTCAAAATTAATTTAAATCAAATAACACAACTAAATAATGACAAGCAGCAAAATAAGTAAGTGTATAAATTTATCGAAAATGGTTGCCAGAGTTCCGGAAATGCACGTTAAACTCAAATTCCTTATAAATGATATCATTAAGTCAATTAACTTTTGCAGAAATTATGATTGCCGATTTTCGAGAAGTCTTACATTTTCCAGCTCAAAATATAAATTGAACATAAATAGGTTTTATTAAATATAGAAAAAGTCGTTATCGAAATGCGTCCGTTTAATTTCCATGAAAAAATAAGGGTATTAATTCATTTATTATTAGTTTTGTACTTCAGAAATTATACGGTTCCCATATACGTATTATACGTATATGACGGTTCCTCGTGCATTAAATCTCAAATTGAACATTTTGTCATGTAGAGTTTTAGTTAAATAGGTCGTACTATTCTTTACTTTAGCAGCCTGTGTGAGGCAAAACGTAGCCGTGAAGTTTTTGTCTTAAAATTAAAACAATTCTCATTTAAGTGCCATGCTAAAAAGCTGGCATTAATATCGCAGGAAATCTGGCAATACCTTTTTTCTTGTTAGTTTTTTACATTACCTCTACGCATCCTCTCCATTTATCGGCCGCATGTCTTGCCAACTCCATTCTTTTCTGCTTTTTCATCTGGTGTTTTTTGTATACCATTTCAATAACAATTAGTCCCATTCCACCGATTATACCTGCTCCCACAAGGATAAAGACGCCAGCCATATTTTTAAGACCCAGGGTGTTTGGTGTTTTTTCGAATTGCTCGCATTGCTGAGTGTTGCCTTGTAAAATCCATTTATTATCTAGGCTTTCCATAAAACCACCTAAAATTTAATCATATTTATTATTTGCCACTATTTGTATCGTGAACCACAGAAGAGCAGTTTTTTTCACTGAACATTCTCTACTTATGTAATCAACATCAACCAAACATGAGGAAATAATATTTTGGAGAATTCGGAACAAGCATCGTCACTGGCCTAAAAGTATTCAGAGGTACTGGATAAATCATCATCGGACTCATCGGAGTGTAGATTGGTAAAGGCTAGAATCTTTGGATCTAGGGATCTTTGTTGTTTATCGGTTTTGTTAATGATATGCCTGTATGTCTCCAGAGGCTGAGATTGTTCATGCTGATGACAACAATCTTGGTTTCTGGTATGTTGGAAATTTCCATTGATACAGCAAACAAAATAGTTGTGAGGTTTGTAGATTGGTGCAAAAAGAATACGCTAGTTTTGACTGCCAATAAAACATGAGGTAGTATTCATTTTTTTGGAATTACCCTAGATCAAAAAATAGTTTGTGAAGAACATATAAATGCATTGACTTTTAGATTGAGTAAGTCGTGTTAAGAATGTTGTCACTTACTCATCTATTAATCTTAGTTGTTTCTCTCTTGAAGGTGTCATATTTTGGCAAAACCCAATTGCATATCCTAAGCCATGAATTCACACAAGGGTCACTACCAAATAATAGGCGGTGATTTTAATGCTAAAATTGGCCAGAAAAACGCAACCGACTCAAATAATATTGAAAATTTTGGTTTAGGTACAAGGAACCACAAATTGGATATGCTTATAAAACACTTAGTAATGAAAGTTTATACTGTCTGAACTCCTTCTTCAAGAAACCTAAACCGTGGAAGTGGATATGGAAAATCCTGATGGCAAAGCAAAGATGGGATAGGTTTCATACTATAAAACAACAGAAAGATTTTCACAACCGTCTCAGTACTTCAATCTCAAAATCGAAAGAAACAAATTCATTCGCACAGACACGTTTCCTACTGTTGAAAACTCTAAACAAATAAATCGGAGTATTAAAAAGAATTAAAAAGGAGCTAGAACCAACTAAAAATTTAGATAAAATGGATATTAATGAAATTACTTTACTACTGACATCCGTATCGCGGTCAAGAAGATTTACTCGAGATCAAGAAACAAAAAGAAACCTAAAATACAACCAGAGACACTGCAACTTATGAAACTAAGAAAAAGAGTCCTAGAAAAATATTGGAATATCAGGAACTAAATAAAAGAATTAGAAATTCATGGAGAAGTGAGAGAAGCCATTCGAACTTATAACGCTACGAAATGAAGACAATGCAAACATGAGGATCTTCAGATCAAAGTTACCCTTAGGCAAACACAAGATTGCCAAAATCAAAGAACAACCTGATAGTATAATCTCGGACCACAAAGTATTGCTGAACACATTAAAGACTTCTACACCCGTCTCTACCCCCCTATTAATCCTGATTCAAGAGTTACGAGCACGGGGCTCTGAAGACGTTCCAGAAATACCAAAATACAGGTGATAAAGAAACAAGCGGGAAATAGATGGCTTCAGATGGCTCACGACAGGACAGCATGGAGCCCACGTCCAGGAGTGGACAATAAATGCCTGGAGAACAAGAGAGAAGAAGAAGAAGAATGTTTTGTGGCAATTCAGTTTATATGCATTTATTGTCCAAAATGAGCAGAGTAAGAAGCATGTTGGGCTCGCCCCCAATGTCGCATTGTCGAAAAGCTGCTATTGATCTTGAAACCGTGCATGCGTAATATGGCCGAATGTAGCGGAATTATCAATGTTTATACGTTCTAGCGAAATTCCTTCAACGCATCGGTGGTGTAGTAGGTAGAGGTTCTGCTTGTCACTTCTGCGCTGCAAGTTCGATTCCCGTCGGTCGCGACGGATATTTTGTTTACCTTTTTTTATGGTTATGTTTGTTTTCTATTAATTTCTATTTTTTCTTAATTTTGGATTAGCCTTGGGTTAGTTTTGGTTAATTCTTGTTGATTGCGCCCCCGTAGCGAGCGAAGCGAGCGGAAGGCCATGCAAAGTTATAGTAATACCGAGGGGTAAACCGCAGTGGAAATGTAGTGTACAAACAAGTGGAAATTAGTGGAAATGAAAGTGGAAATGTGTGGAAATATGTGGAATTTAGGTGGAAATTAGTGGAAATATGTGGAAATTAGTGGAAATATGTGGAATTTAGGTGGAAATTAGTGGAAATATGTGGAATTTAGGTGGAAATTAGTGGAATTCATGTGGAAATACGTGGAAATTATTGGAAGCATATGGATCATTCCAAAAGTAGATTTCTTAAATTTGTGACTACCTACATCGAGGGGCCAACCGCTGATGGTATTTTGGTGTACACTGGCTTGGTATTTTTGGAATTATTTCGGTATTTTTTGGTAATATTTGGTATTATCTGGTAATATTTGGTATTATATGGTAATATTTGGTATTATCTAGTAATATTTGGTATTATATGGTATTTTGTCGGGTATTATTGGTATTTTGAGTGGTATTTTATGGTATTTCTTGTACAATTATCTAATATGAGCATGCGCAATAACTATGTATAATTCACAAGGCACATGTCGCAACATGTCGCAATATTGCAACTCCCTGTTCGATGTCCTAAACAGTGTTGCCAAATGCCCGATAATTATCGGAATCTATCATAATTTTTGCTTGATCCTGATAATCGATAATTGGCCACTATCCAATGCTCAATCAACCATAATTTTTAAATACAAGAAGCTATATTCGGAAAAAAATTCCAATGGTAATAATAATAATAATAATAATAATAATAATAATGAGCTCTTTATTTCCAACAGGCAAACGCCCAATTACAGGAAATTCACATACAAATTAAGAGCAAGTAATTCACAAAAAATATTCTTATACAAAGAAAAATAATAAAATATAAAATAAATAATAGTTATAATTAAAATAAACTAGCAAATTAAACTAGGACTAAATATAAGGAATGTAGAGGAACCTTGAGAGGAACGAAACCGATCAAGAACTTTACGAATAACGCAAAGTAAGTTAGGGAAATTAAAAAAACAAAATAAGCCAAAATATGAAGTGACAAAGAAGAAAGAAATGAAAACAAGGGAAATACAGATGAACAATGAAGATGAAGAATGCGGAGATACAGTTAAGGTGGGAAACCCGAGGCGAAACCAGACGCCTCACGCAGATGTTTCAGGACCTTAGACAAGTTGCTGGTATGTATATGAGAGGCGTTTGATACAAGATTGAAATGGGGCACTGGTATAGAATATTAGATCTCGCCAAGGATCTCGCTAATTTCAGACTGAACGCGGGTTGTTGTTTAGCTGCTAAACGCTGTACATGAAATGCTATACTTTCCAAAAGAAAGGGACATTTGATCACATCATGGAGAAGCGTATAAAGAAATGTCAGGGAATTGTATCTGCGTGCAGACAGCGACAGTTTCCTGAATCTAGACAACAAAAGGTTATGATCAAACCCTCGGTCTGGGTAAATACCGTCCTCTCTGAACATAAGATACGTGAGAAATCGCCTCTGCACAGCCTCCAACGAATCAATGTGGCGATCATACCACGCGGACACCATACAAGTGACCCATAATCCAGCCTTGGTCTAACGAAGGAGTAATAAAGCAGTTTGATAACAAAGATGTTGGTAAATTTTGTGCAGGATAATCTCGAATATTTTGGAGAAGTTACATGGAGAGTTCCAGGATCAGATTGAAGATATGACACAGGGGCTCGCACAAAACGATGGAACAGTCTCTAACAATGAAGTGGGATGCCGTCTGGGCCAGGGTTGATTTTGTTTTAAAGTTATTTGCTTGCTAACAACTATATCATCAGTAGTTATTGGCGGAACGTCGATGCTATCGGAATACTGAATTAACGGATCAATCTTTGCAGGCTGGTGGGAATATTTGTACACACTTTAAAAATAGTTGGAAAACGCCGAAACATTGGGGTCCGTGGTAAGAGTGATTAGTGTCTTTCATAGTGGCTGGAATGCGGGATTGAGCTATCTTGCTTTGAATAAAAGACCAGAAGTTTGATGGATCAGAAGTTATGATTGTTTCGGTATGTCGGATATATTCCCTGTATCTTGTCGGGGCTCGATTTAATTAAGCTGCGCAGAGATTTGTATCTGACGAGGTAAAATGGAGATTTATGGGTTTTAAAGTCACGATAGGCCTTTTCTGTTTTGAATACATTGTCAATGAGTTCCTCCTCCTCATAAAGACTCTGACATGAGTTACCGACATCTGTGCCATTGAGAACAGGCGACCAGTCAGTGTTCGACATTAGTTCATAATAGCTATGAAATTGACTTTTCTGAAATTGTTAAGGGGTAGATCATCATTGTTTACAGGAAAGTTGCCTATGTGAGGGAGGACCGCTTGAAAATTGATCAGTAAGGATGGATGATACGGATCTTCATTAACAAGTGGTACGTCGTCTTTTTGCAGGAAAGTTTTAAAGTTGGCAAAAACTAGATCCCAACAGCGGTGGCTAATGTTAGGTGTATTATTATATTGGCGAAGGTTAAGTATTTCACTGAATCCAGTCAAAAGTCTGTGTTTAGCATTGGGAGGAAGGTTTGTAGTGTAAGAAGGAATATTGAAGTCTCCCAGAATTATTACATTTTTGCTCAACATTATATCTATTGACGAAAGAGTCTCCAGGAAAATTTCTACCTGAATATCGTTAGTAGAAGGAGGTATGTAAACAATAAATATATATAATATAAAATAATTAATAGTTAGCTTACAACCTAAAATGTCAATGAGTCGCGCTCCTTCGCAAACATTCGAAGGATGCAGCTGTTCAGAAGCAAATTTGTCGGAGAACAGTAGACCACATATGATTCGGGGAAGAGTTCAGTGTTCAAAATATCGGGTTGGAGCCCTGATTCTGTAACAGCAACGATATCGTAGGTACAAGCAGCAACGGCACTATTTGCTTTGCTAGGGAGGCCGCGTACATTCTGGTAACAGCATGTGACGTCATTGGGAGAAGTACAGAAGGAACTACTACCAAAGGTCAATATTTTATAAAAGTAGGTAGCAGCTAAAAGAATTAGGGATTAATAGTTTAGGTATCTCTCGTAGTATCTGTTTGGGAAATCTAATAATAACTAACGTGTACGTATTTATTTATATTAATGTTTACATGTTTTGTTTAGAATATTAGTATAATTTTTAACCAAAAAATACCGTTATGAAAATAACAGGACAATAAACAATAAAAATGTTATCCACTTTCGATTATTAAGCTGAATTTCAAATTTTTTTATGATAGTGACACACACACTGAAGGGAGGTCCTATGGCGCTCGACGAGCGGTGTGTGTCCGAAGGTGTTGATTGACACGGTTCTTGAATCGTTGTAGGTTGTAAATATTTAAAGGTCATCGATTCTAATTTCACGCTCTAAATTCAATTTGTTTAAAATCGCATTGTTCAGCAACGCAAATTTTATTTCCCATCGAGTCGGACCAAACAACTTCAAGCGACCCAGTGCACTACGAGGGCATTTCACAAATTAATATACCCAATCGTACTCGAAACGCTGAAAGGCGGCAGCGATTTTTTGTATCTTATCTTTATCTGCAGAATCCACCATTTAATTTGTTACCATCAGTCCTGGGACGACACCCTGTATGTATATGACAAAGGAATAAAACCTCTTTTTCAAAATTGTGCTACGTGTTGACATTTATTTATCTACCCTATAAATAATAATATCTAATTAAGCTAATTTAACGTTTCAACTGGAAAAACTCGATAACTTTTTGATTGACTCAAAAGGTCGGTAAATTGAAAAATAAAGAAGTTTGATTCATTAGTCCAACACCCGCTAAATTATTTTATAGTTATTTTATAGGTATAAGTTATACCTACATACATGTTGCGTTTTACGCTATTTTATAAATAAATATTGTCTGGCAAATGTGTTTGTTTTAACCTCGGATTTTGTTTTCACCAGATATTATTTGTTAATGTAAATCATCATATAAATAATGAAAGTGTGGAAATAAAGTGGAAATTAGTGGAAATGTATGGAAATATGTGGAAATTATATGGAAATATGTGGAATTTATATGGAAATACGTGGAAATGTGTGGAATTCATGTGGAAATATGTGGAATTCATGTGGAAATATGTGGAATTCATGTGGAAATATGTGGAA